>JAQFYE010000016.1:0-89795 GCA_034694305.1 Protaphorura glebata
ATTAGATATTCCTTTACCTGGAATTATCTTTTTCTGTGTACGCCAGATTAACCTTATGAGGAACCTGGTCGTTACAGTGCCCCGTAGGCAACATGGACATGAGTTCTCCTTGCCACTATTGTCGAGAATGGTTAAATCATTCAGAATTATATTCCGGATGTCAGCAATTAACACTACATGGTTCTAGTTCTGTGTACAGAATGTTTGTACAAACCCCACCGAACAAGAACAAAATATACAGCCGAATTTTGTCCTTGGAGTTCTCAGTCTGAATAGATTCCAATAAAACCCAATGATTAATAAAAAAAATTTGAAATCATTCTTTTAAAACTATTTCAGAAAGTTTGAACTGTATTGCGAAATCTTGAGAAATAATCATTGATTGTGTCCTATAGAAAACTAAACTTACTTCCATGATTATACAAGTCAAAGGCAAATATCCCTTCTTCATTCTAGGTTTTTTTTGCTCGTTCAGTCACTAAATATTTTGGGATATCTCAAATCAACAATAATTAGAACTTTCAGTAAAAACGGTTTACTATTATTAATAGACATTCCGCTCCATCGCGATCGCACTCCTAGTATTTAATCCTGACTTCTGATTGTTCCGACTTGGTGTTTAATTTCCGAAGTTTAAAAAATGATAGAAAAACATATATATGGGAAATATGAATGCTGAGTAATAAAATGAAGTTCGTTCGTTACACAAAATATAAACACCGACAAAACTTTTATTTCAAAGTTCACGAAATATTTCAACATAAAATACAGTACATAATGTACACAAATAAAGAAATCGAACTCAAAATCAAATAACTTTGGTAAATATGAAATTAAGAGATTACCAATTGCGAATATTCAGTCATTAGTCAGTCGGAGGTGGTACCTGACCCGCCATTCCCTTCCCATCACACGCCACAATCTTGAGTTTGTCAACTTTGGCAAATTCATGCGTATCGCGAAATTCTACGTCGTTTAAGATGAATGTCCAAACATTGTCACAAAAGCGATATGTGTACAACTTGCCAGCTCGGAAGTTGAGACGATGTTTGACGCGATTAGCCAATGCAGCATTGATTGAGTGGTCAAATTGAATCCGAACTTTTTCTGCTAAACTCGCTGAGATCTGATTGTATTGAATCAATTCATCCAAACTCTCCTGAAGAGTGTGTCCAAGTGTAGTATTGCGGTAAAGCTGATACGCCATCGTTGAAGAAATTAATTCTTCAACTCAGTCTGAAAATATTTGACAAGACAATATTCAGAAATTAATTAAAAAGAAACACTTGATAAATTCGGGTTGAAACGCTTTATGCAATTTTCAGAAATCCCATTGTAACAAATTGCAATCGTATTCCATGTCTTGTAGGCAATTTTCGATGGAGAACGGAGACTGAATAAGGATTTGGTCATTTAAATATAAAAAAAAGTAGTATTGTAATTGAAATTAGCACAAGGTCGCAATTCTCTTAAAAGAATGGATTATTAGCTTAAAATGGCGATTACGATGTAAACTGCTTGTACAATAACTTTGGAAAACGTCATCAATGTCACCATCGCATAACTCTAATTTTTGATTCTATCTAATTCACCACAAGACAACAACGGGCGACGGTCTTATCCATATAATAGCTTTTTCTATTCGATCTTTATCAGGGTTAGCTGTTGTAAACAAGCGGACCGTAGTACCGTTTCGTACCAACTCAGATTAAAATGAACTTATTTAGAAAATATTTACGAACAAAGCAAATTGGTACAGAGATTTCCTAAATATTCATTACTTCACGGCAGCCTTCTCCCCATACTACTGTAAAGTTTCGTAGAACATTGATTTCAGGAGCTTATATTACATCCAAATGAAATTTCGGGTTGGAGTAAGGCAAACGATTTCGAAACACTTGATATTTTGAAACAAATTATTCAAGATTAAAATGAAAACTCAAATCACAGAATTATTCATTGTCGTCGTCCCTTAAACCTTTACGACTTTATGGGAACGGATCGGGTTGAGTTAATTACACCAAAATATTGATTCTGAACAGATTTGATGACATAAAAGTGAACTGAAAGAGATAATCAGATATTTTACTTACGATTTTTCAGTAGATTCCTGAAAGTAGTTTATTATTGCAGTCCCAGAAAAATATCAGATAGAACTCCAAGAGGAAGTAAATACGAGAACTCAAATCCGTTCGCCAATTTTTCAGTCCACCGACAGGTGATCATCTCACTTGGTACAAGTGAAGGAAATACGTAGTATAATATTTTTGGAAAAAAAGTGAGATACTTATACATTATGAGAACAATTTATTGAGGAATCCATTCAGCTATTAACCATGTAAATCGTATGAGCAGCCCGAGCACATTAATTACCTTGTGCAAGTACTTATAGGGTCAAATGAAATTCATGTTCTTAAATGGCATAAATGGTAAAAAATGTATTAATGTTTAGGTCAGGGTCTCAATGGTATCCCTTCCTGTGTCTTTGAATAAAAATTACTAAAATCGTTTAAATAGCCAAAACGAGAAAATAACTCATCCCTCAAAATCTCACAAGAAATGTGTAATCATCCGATTTGTCCACCGATAAATGTTGATTCAATGTTCGGGCATATTCTATCTACTCGCATGCATTCAACTTGAAGCCCTTGAATAATAGAAACCATTATATCTAGATTCTACTGTACTTGAGAAATAATTTCTATTTAATTCCTCCTGAGTTAAATCTGAGATATCTATATTTCTGTTCGGATAGCTTTTTAGAACGAGTTCGACAATATTATAATCCATAATAACGTTAATTGGTACTCGCAACTCATGATGGGTTTTATAGTTTTATTTGCATAGTATAGAATTTCAACAAATATTTTTTCGTTTCGAATAGGTTTTTTAGGTACTCTTCTCCGACAGTAGAACGGAGCGTTAAAAGTGATGGTATTAGTTCTGAGACATCCATCTTGTTCTTGCGTCGTAATATTGTTGAAATGTTGCAGAAGGAAGCTAATTTTGAAAAATATTCCTGTAACTAGGAATACTCCAGATGAAAATGATATTCGGAGGGTTGTCCGAGGGTACAGAATGGCCCAGAATCCTCCCTTGAATGCCAGTGTCAGCAGTCGTGACATTAAGTCCAGGTAGTGCCGCCAATCTGTTGAATTTTATTGATACACGTGACCAAATTTATTTGGACTTTTAGCAAGCATGTACCCCTAGACTTTTATCCAAATTGACCGTAAAACTTACTCCAATACAGAAATTGTGTTTCCGTATGTAGACAAAAAGAGATGTGAATGTGTCGGTCCAGAATGGCTTTAGACCTTAGTGTTCTTGATCACGTCGGGGTCAAAGTTCTAAACAGAAAAATGAAAACTGATTTCCATTTGTCATGATCCTCGGCCGACGGTCAAAAACTGTATGAAGTTTTGAATCCAAACCTGTCCTTCCTATACACCGAATACGGCGTCAATAAAATATTGAACTGAAATACAGGAAGACGATACTCCTCCTACTTTTCATTCGACAATGCAATCGAACCATAACTTGTTCTCAAAACAAAAGTAGGAAAATTGTTTTGATAGAGTTTTTCTGGCAAACGTTTTTTTATGATTTCCTGGGTTGTACTGTACTGTGCCTTGCTCCAGTTGTATACCGATTAATATCGGTAAGTACGAAACGAGGAAGTAAAATGCTGCGCAGATGCTCCGTTGAATCAAAAACTGTACGAAGGACTATTTATTTTGTTAAGACCATTAATAGCGAAGTAACAATACCTATGTTAGCGTTATTTAAGTTATAAATCTTTTCGATTTTAATTATGCTTTTTAACATGACCATTTGATTTATCACTGAATTTTTGCGTCTTTTTCCCGCAAAACACTCTGCAAATCAACATTGTGATTGACCCAATTACTAGGCCAATAATGCTGACCAGAGCTGCAACTACGTCCAATGAATAATACTGAATGAAATTGAGGTCCCTGGCTGGTGACCGTAAGTGTTTGGCTCCTTGATGACGGAGGACATACTCGACCCAATAGGTGGCACGTTCTAATGGAGTCTGCAATTGATCTTTGAAAAGTCGTGACATTCTCTTGGCTTCTCGAGCAAAACTGTGAAAAAATTAATTAATTGATACCGCCTGGTCAACAAATTTTAATGAACTTTACTAGACTTGGGCCCAAGAAGTTTCCGGGAACTTCGGGCCGGGCCCAAATCTGGGAAAGGTCGATTACATTTCTAAACAATTTATTCGTACCTTGGTTCAGTCAACAGCCTGTTGATTTTGTTTGACAGACTTTCCTCTGTCAATTCTAGGATTTCTTCCCGAAGGGCAAGGCCGGCGTTTTCTGCTTCCCTTGTGTTAATGTCCTGGTCAACATAAACTGGAATGCCGAGCATGGGAACTCCGTGGTATATTGTTTCCTGAGAGCTCAGAAGACCGCCATGACTGATAAATAACTTGACATTAGGACGTCCTTAAATAATAAAGACAGAGGTCAAATGTACAGCAATTACAACAAATATTGGCAAGGGCGGGACTTCATTGCCATATGAAATCGCTACTTAATTTCTAATTAATACCAAGAACATCTTGTTGCGGGAGCCATTTTGCCAATTTCACATTTGGAGGCAAGTCATCCATACTTTCACTATCCCACTTCCATAGTACTTTTTCTTTCAACTTTGAAAAACTATTTAGAAATGCTTTTCTCAAGTGGTCAGGAAAAGTGTCCGTCTTGATGACAGAGCCCATGCTAAAGTAAATGACCCCATCTTTCGCTTCAGTCAGGAATTCGTTCAAATCCTATAGAAAATTATTAGGGCTAAGAAAATTGCATCTGAAAATACATATTGACAAGGTTTCCCTGTAATTACCTTTGGCAATCGTTGAGCTGGTCTGCAATGAATTCCACCTACTTCGATCACATCCGGCATAGTTGGTCTTGCAAAATTTAGTGACACGTGAGAATTTGACATGACTAAACTTATATTCTTTTCAATTTCTGGAATTCCTGGGATATCATGTCCCAAGTAACTCCGATAAATTTTTTCAGTTTCATGATTAATGACAGTTTCTGTTAAAACTGAGAAAAGCCAAACCATGATTGTATTCTGAAACCGTTCAATGAAGTTCATGTTGCTCTGAAAATCCACGAGAGGGATTGGAACAAAAGAAGGTGGCATTCGGAGCCCTGTCGGAGATACAATCCAATGAGGTGTAGGCATCGAAGTCATTAAAATATAAGGAAGTTTTAATTTATACGCCAATGCTTCTAAACATTCATTAAAAAATCCACTCATGAATATTAAGTCAAATTGTCTGGTGTATAATTTCTGGAATTCTTTATGCTCGTACACGGTGTGACATCTCTCCAACATGGAAGACGGGTCAAATGACATAAGATAAGTGAATTTATTTTTAGCAAACCTTCTCTCATCCATGGGGTTAGAGGTCAACATGAAGTCTGTGTCTTTCAGTGGTGTCGTTGGAACAATTTGTTCAATATTGGTTAAATTTTTCGTCTGAACTGGTGTCAAGATTGTGACATCATGTCCTTTGTCAGCCAATGCTTTCGCAATTGGTAGAAATAAATGAGTCTCACTTGTTGTCGCAATTGGGTACACAAACAGAATTTTTTCAGCATGGATATTATTCAAGCCCACGGCGAAAAGTAATGAGAATATATGACCCAGGATCATATTTACCATTTTAGATTTAATAAAAAAAAGCAAGATTCGATGAAAGTTCTGAATTTAAACTGATGTCTGTCTGTATGACTTTTTCACATAATTTAAATTAAACAGTCAAATTATTTGTCACACCGAGTATTATCACTTTACAACTATGACTTCGAAATTATTCAACGCCAATCCGTGAAATAACAAAAGAAGATAAAACAATTATTGTCAGCCGGCAGTTGTACAGTGACCTTGATTGTAATCTGTTATGCACAACATTATGACATAATAATGCAAACGATAAGAGTAAAAAATCGAACAGCAAGGTCGAACGCATTTGGGATTCTCTTTCTTTCTTTTTTACTTGTTTCGTACATTAAAACGTCTACACTGTCAAATAGCACCAATATAGTTACAATAACAATAACTACGGATTCTACAATAAATGATCTCCAAAATGTATGTCTCATGTTAAACATGCTGGTGGCAGAAGGGAGCATATATTGTTAATAATTTAAATAAAATTGCAAAAAAAGTGAATAAATTGGACAAGTTTCTGAAAATTACGAACAAATCTACTCAGGCCAAGAATAAAATGAGTGCCTGTTTTGAATTACGTACATTTATAGAAATAATATTCAAGTGCGAATAGAAGCAGACACATTGATCATCTTTTTAAAGAAATTAAAAATCGAATAAAACAATAATCACGATTAAGCAGAGATCGCCTTGTCATGGAAAAATACAAACAATGGCCTTGTTCGCACGTTTACTCCCTCATACTACTTAAGTGCGAAAAGTCTTAAGGAATACAATTCACTATTGAACAAAATTCAAGGACTAGTGAACAATAATTTTTTTTCTACCGGAGTCATCTTATTGACTCGATATCGAGTCAAGCACTGATCTGTACTTTCCAACTATTCCAATGAATTATGAAGACATGATCAGATCAAATACACATATATCTGCAAATGTTTGTTGGTCTGAAATGCAAGACAGCAAGTGACTGATTTGGATTCGAGGTTGATTAAGTTATTTACTGACGATGAGTGAAAGAGTGATTATCTTTTGAATTTTCAAAAATGCAATCACACAACAAGAAACTCAGCACGATAGCACTTATCTTATTAATTACAAGTACATATTATGTGACAGTCCAAAAACAATAAGTAAAAATGTTTATTTTAATTCTTCTTCTTGCCGTTCGATATTCGGCCATCTGAATTACTTTTCTTGCTACTGCAACACAATCTACGTACTATCCAAACAAATCCCCCGATTGTGGACAGAAGAATAAGAGCGATAAGTCCAATAACATCTACTGAATGGTATTGGAAAAAGTTGAGGTCTCTCGCAGGTGACTTCAAGTGTGGGGCTCCTTTGTGGCGGAGGACATATTCGACCCAGAATGTTGCGCGCTCAAGTGGTGACTCCGGCTGATCCTTGAAAATCCTGGACATTTCTTTGGCTTTGGTTGTAAAACTGTGAATTTGTAAAAACAATACATAAGGGAATGTACTGGAATCATCACAGTGTATATGATACCGATAATACCCGAAATCTGTTAAAACTATTCTACTAGCAAATGTATACCTGGGAATGTAATGGAATCATTAAAGTGCATATGTTACCGATAGTACCCGAAATCCGTTAAAACTATTCTACTAGCATACCTGGGCTCTGTCAGCATTCGATTAAGTTTTCCTCCAAAGCTTTCCTCTGTGATGTCCAGAATTTCCTCCATGAGGGCAAAGCCCAATTCTTCAGCCTGTTTTATATTTACATCTTGATCAACAAAAATCGGGAGTCCCAGCATAGGAACGCCATGGTATGTAGATTCTTCCGTGCTCAAAAGACCTCCGTGACTAATAAATAGCTTCACTTTCGGATGACCTGTCGTAGGTCAAAATTTGCACAATTAGCTTTCCCATTTTAAAACTTCGCTTTATATTGAATCAATTCTCCTTCATTTCGTGAGTTCGATATAGCGAAATTCAATGTTATTTATTTTACTTTCAAGGACGTACCAAGAATGTCTTGCTGAGGAGCCCATTTTGCTAGTTTAACGTTCGGTGGTAAATCAGACATTTCTTCCGTGTCCCATTTGAAAAGAACTTTCTGTTTGAGTTTAGAAAACACACTCAGAAATATTTTTCGGATATGATCCGGAAGAGTTTTAGTTTGAACGACAGAGCCCAAGCTGAAAAATATTACACCATGTTCTGCACTGTTCATGAAGTCATTCAGGTCCTACATCAAGAAAATCAAAGTAAACCTGGGTGACCAAAATATCAGATAATGAGATTTACTCTGCAGGTACCTTTGGCAGTGGTTTGGGATCCCGGCAGTGAATTCCGCCAATTTCAATGGTATCCGGCAATGCCGGCCTTGGAAAATTGAGCAATGGGTGAGAATTTGACATAATCAAACTTAAATTCTTTTCTATTTTGCTAATCCTTGGAACATCTTGACCCAAATACTGTCGGTAAACCTCTTCAGCCCCTAATTTTGTACTTGGTTCCATAGCCGCAACTAGCCAAACCATGAGGGTATTAACAAACCTCTCACTGAATGACATTCGACTTGTAAATTCAAATAGTGGAATTGGAATAAAAGATGGCGGTACATGAAATCCAGTCCTCGCAACGGTTGCGTGTATCGCCGGCATTGATGACAAAACAATATAAGGGACTTGAAACTTATACACGAGTCCTTCCAAACAATCATTCGCCCAAGCATTGATAAAAATCAAATCAAATTTTTGTGTGAGTAATTTTTTAAATTCTTCATCTTTGTACACTGTGTGACAATGTTTGTTGAATATTTCGGCGTCAAAGGAGAGCATGTAAGTGAATCTATCCTTTGTCAATTTCCTTTCATCTATAACATTGGAAGTTACAAAGAAGTCTATATCCTTCAGTGGTTTCGTTGCAACCACTTGGTGTATGTTTTTAGACAAATTTTCACTTTTGACTGGCGTCACAATTGTAACTGCATGACCTTTTTCAGCCAAGTTTTTAGCTAGAGGAAGAAATATGTGGGTTTCACTTGTTGTTGTCATTGGGTAGAGAAACAAGATTTTGGATCCTTGGACATTTTTAATGTTAGATGCACACACATATAAAATAAATATAGTGAGTTGGAACTTCATTTTGGATTCAAAATTAATTACAAATTAATTAAAGTGTTTGTTCTGATACAAAATGGTAACTGCTTCGGAATTAATTTTTTTTTTATGTTTATATGGGTTTGTTGGAGGCTAATTGAACAGTATGCACGTGCCTTTCCGAAGTCCGAACAACAAGTGCGACTAGAGAATAGGTGAATGAAAATAAAGCACTCGAAAAGTCACATTACATTTTTTATTCAGAAATACTTGACTTTTTTTTTACCTGTATAGGAATTCAAGGTAACAACAATTTGCAAGCATGCAGAAAATGAAAATGTTAGCAGGTAAAACAAATCACGTTTTTTTATCTTCACTCACTCAGTAACTGCAACCGTAATAAAAATCTCAACTGCTTACATATAGTTAGCTGGCTTGGATTACAGTACAACCATCCATGCATAAGTTAAGCATAAGTAATTACACAATGTATCCAGAGATGAAGTGAATACCGGTCCAAAAAAGTGAACGGAGACAACTATGAACGTCCCAGACCTTACAACATCTAATCAGGATGGTCGGATTTAGCTAATTCCTACTGATTCGGATTCTTCATAAAATTCTAGCGGCACACATCCACAGAATTCTAAAATTTTGATATTCACAACAGAAGTTCAGAGCCAACGTTCCGGGGATGAAACACATAACATATCTCTTTCCTTTCACTTTCTCCCAGAGGTGTTCCAATTCTGATCCTAATCGAAAACTTTGTGTTTTTCTGATCCCATAAATAGTCGTACCTCGGATGCTACATGCAATTCGTGCAACATATGATTAGATAAACGACAGAATTCTGTTGTACTCAACCACCAGAATTGATGCAGAAGTCGTTTAAATATTGACAGATATGATGACATTTAATTTCAGAGTATACAAACCGAACATGCACTTTTCATGTAAAACTCAAATTATGCCTTCACAATCTTCCTGTCCACGATTATCAAGGTTTCGCAAGCAGATGAAATTATTTTCTTATTCCTCATTACTAACAACTGCGACCATACTGTCAACAGTTCAAAATCAAAACATATTTTATTTTGTTAATTACTCTTATTTTAGACCGCATTATTGCATTCGCTTGTATACTCCAGAAAAATTCCTTTCCGTTTTGAAGTTTTTCTGAAAACTAACTTGTCTCATATTCAAAGTAGGATTTGACTAATTCTTTCCTTCTTTCGAAGTCCATATATTTTAAGTTTTTCATATCTCGCAAACGACTGTACCTCATTCGGACTAACAAGATGTATATGCTTGTTTAAAATGTTTTCCAAATAGACTTTTCCTACTACTACGGGTAACTTTCCAAGGCGAAATACGAAGCAAACAGATATCTTTTAAAAAATACTGTTTTTGCAATGTTTGACAAGCTGTACGCTATGTTCTAACTGATGATGTAGTGTGTTTTCACTTGATTTGACGTTTATGAAAATCCGAGCTCACAATTCATATTCCAATTTATTATAAATGTTTTTCAGCTCAAAATATTGATCGTTTCCGGAATTCAGTTTTCTAATACGACCCAGTTTTGTTCCAACGAAGTTTAGCGCGGAAAGTTACTTACCAATGCCCTCCGAAAGAAGTCAGGAAATATTTTGAAATTCTCTCAGCCTAATTAACGGCTCGGTGCGTCGGTAGAAGTTTGGCCATTCCACGCTTTCGATGATTTTACTGAAGGTCCCCGTCGTCACCAATTTAATAGTGCAGCCATTTTAGCACTACCATCGAGAAATTATTCTGTACTTGTACGGTACACCAGACTTCACGTCTCGATTTTATATACGTCGTATCAACATATTCAAAACCAGAATAAATTACTTTTTATCTATTTTCATCTAAATTGACTCAAAATTTGGGTCTCTTAATTTAAATACTATTAAAAAAACAAAACAACAATTTGCATACAGCTGTCGACTGTCCTCATTTACATATCCTGTCCATATTACCATCTACTAGTACTTCCATCTATGAATATATACGTAGTACCGAGTTACCTCACGAAGGGGTACTCAAGGTACCCCTTTGTTCATTGTTATGCTTATAGACGTACTCATACCGTCGGTATACTGAATAGAAGCATATCGATGATACCTCATCGTGGTCACAACAACATCAATCGAGTCTCACCCTCATTTACATATGCAAATCATTCTACCTGGAACCTCGTGACCCCTTCAGGTACCCTTCCATGTTCTTCAGAAAAGTATAAAAGGCCGATTTCTGAGTACTGGAGCTTCATAACAAATTCTGGCGTCCGACTGAAATCATCTCCAGATCTCCAGCCATCTTAAGATCCTTGCTGACCAGCTTGAGCCCTGACATCCACCTTCTACTCCGTATCGCCATCATGAAGAAGTGGAGGCACGACTACGACAAGTATATTTTACAATTGGACGCCAGTGAACTTGCGGTAAGAAATTTCGTGCTGTCAGATTGAACAGTACTGATTTTATTTAATTTTTCCCAAATCTAGCCAATCGAGGAAGAGCAACCTTCCGCAGACAACCCGTCTATATTTGAGGATGTCTCCAGCACCTCCAACAATCCTTCGTGGGCTGATACCAAAGTCCGCAGCACCGCAACCAACACTTCCACATCTGGGGGAATCTGGACAAATCCTTCCGACGTTTCTGAATTTGAAGGGCTCCTCCGTCGTGACCTAATTCAACCAAACCAGCCTATGATCGCCGCCCCATGTAGAGGTCAAGATATACCGATGCCTTCAACCAGCGGCGTGGTTTCAATTTCTGAGGCCTCACCTTCGACTCAATATCCCGCCTTAACATCACCATTGAGATTCAGTCAACGGGGAATGCCTGGTAAGTGTCATATATGTTTTGTTTTTTTAAATTCAAATAAATTGACTTGGACAATTGAAATACACAGGACCGACATTTGGCCCACTCGCTCTGCCGCCTAAAGTGATGCAGACACATTTCACGTACCCAAGAAACCCGATTAATAAATGCAACGAAGCCGTGGACTTTTACATCCAAGGAGCATTTCCTGACATCTCCGCGGATCCCCTTGGATTTCTCGTCAACGTCACATCTCCACAAGGACTGCATTGCCTTGTCGTCACTAAATTGGATCAAGAAACGAAATGCCGGTTTATCTCTTCATTTTATCCGACCATTCCTGGGAATTACATCGTCAACGTCGTCATGTCCGGATGTCCAAGAACTGTTCATGTGAGTGGAAGTCCTTTTCTAATGAGCGTGACACGTGACTACATGGATGGTCTCCTTCAACCTCGTGTCATCGCTGAGCTGTCTCGAATCTCGCCAGGACTTCCAGTCAAAACTTGGGGGATTTGTGTGGATCGCGAGACGGAACACGTAAGTCATATTTAATTTTATATTTATTAAGTCCTCTAACGGTACCTTCCCAAAGCAAGTTCTAAGTCCTGGTGTATTATTTTTATTAATTTGTCTTATTTTATTTGAAATTTTGGTCCAGATCTACATCACAAACAAGCAGTTGCATCAGATTCATATCCTGAACATCTCAGGGACGCTTCTTCATAGCTTTGGAGAGGAAGGGAGTGGACCAGGTCAACTTCGGAAACCAACGGGAATCGCCGTGGACCAAGTCAACCATCGACTCATCGTCAGCGATAAGGACAACAATCGGATTTGTATTTTCACCTTGGATGGACAATATATGTATAGTTTCGGACGCCCAGGACACCGCAATGGAGACCTAGCCAGTCCTTGGGGAGTCACAGTGTCACCAAATGGAGATCTCATCGCAGTCTCAGACTTCAGAAACCGGAGGGTTCAGTTGTTTGGAAAATACGGCGAATTCATCAAAACTCGTGCCTGTGGTGGAATCACTGCTCCTGTTGGCATTTGCTTCAATAATACAGGCATGACAAAATAATAGTTCTTCGCCTTTTATGACACATTGCATTCCTAATTTTTACCTTTATTTTTCCTTTAACGTTTTTTCCTTCTCATATTTCTTTTCATTTTCTTTCCCCATTTTTCTTTGCTCCTTTTCGTTCGTAGAAATTTCTGACCACGCTAATTTCTAAAGCCTATTTTGATTTAATTTCCAGGAGACCTCCTGTACGTGAGTGACTACACCGACCAGACTATCATTGTGATGGGTGTTGACATGATCAAGAAAGGAACTCTGACAGCTGCGGCCACTATGCAGAAACCATTGGGATTAGTTGTGGACCCAGCTGGAAACATCGTGGTTTGTGAAAGGAACTCGATTCGGATCATGGCTCCAAGTGGACATCTTCTCTACACCATCCTCGCCACTGAACAAACCTTCCGCACTGCTCTCGACATCACTGTCACCAATGAAGGACGTCTCATTTTTCAGGATCAGACTGGACGACTCCTCGTTTATTAAATGAATTGTGGAATTTCATTCTATTTTGTATCTTTGAAGCAGAATTGTGATCAGTGAAAAGTGAATGTGATTGATGTTTGTATAAGACAAATCGTCAAGTTTCGAAGTTTTAATAAAATTTAGCTAGTCCAAAAAATTTCAGACTTTTTATGACTTTGTCACTTTTATTTTCACATCTTAGGTTCGTTCGTTGTTAGTTGGCTGTTCCTAGACTCAGTTTGTAGATATTCCAAATCCTTAGTTAGAGAAGTTAGTAAAATTAAGTCGAGTTTTGTAGTTTGCTTGTATTCTCTCGGTCACCATTGTACGACGTTCGATTCGTGCTATAGATAGCGAGTTCTTCCACGCTGTAGTTTTCCCTATACATGCAACTACACATATTTTCTCTGCAAAACTTAATTTTACACTACAAATTAGTTCTTAGTCTCCAAATGTCAAGGATTTCATGGATTCTTTGTTTCCTTGAAACTATTTACGAGTTGCTTAAAATATAACCTTCAACATTTCTTTTGTTTCATTTTCAAACTACAAAATAAGAAAGAATAACGGTGTCAATTCGAATTTTCGGATCAAAATAAAATTTTAGAAAGAAAATCAAGATCCTGATATGGGTAATTCGACAAATTTAAACAAAAATCTTAACGACATAAAGTGACGAGAAAATGTTCACCATTCCCTGTTTATTAGGTTAGTCTTTAAGAAAAGCTCATTCTAAGCCCGACATTTTGGTGAAATCAATTTTTAAAAATTTGACTTTCCACCACAATGACCAAATGTCTCCGGAGATTATTTTTGACATGACAGAAATTAAATTTCATTTTAGAAACGGTATCGGATTTTTCCGTTTCAATGGAAACGTAGATTAAAACTTAATATTTGTTGCCAGATTTGGTTCGTATAACTAAGGCGTACTCAGGCTTGGGTCAATTACATTGGTAATTGTAATTTCAATTACAAAATGCAATTACAATTACGTAATTATAATTGTAATTAATTACATCCAAAATTTTGCACGTAATTTGTAATTGTAATTAATTACTTGGAAGACTTTTGTAATTGTAATTGTAATTTGTAATTGAAATTACATTTTTCTCAATTAAAATTGTTAACTAGTAAAGACTGAACGAAGTTTTTGATATTGAAAGCAAATATGTATTTTTAGTGCTGATAAGCGCGAATAAAGATTAATTGAAATTTTAATTCATATTGTAATTGTAATTGTAATAGAAAATTCAATTACAATTACGTCATTGTAATTGCAATTAATTACTTTCGCAATTTCGCATGTAATTTGTGTGTTCAGTCTTCATTCCCGTGCATTGACCGAGACCACTGGTTCTGGAACTACGACACTCGTCACAGTGGCAGAATCGTTACCGTCTTCACTGCTACTTCCCTGGCCTTTGCTTCCAGATCCGATCGCTAAAGAGTTGAATGACACCACGGGTGGTTCCCACTCTACATCTGTTTCAACAAACCCTGTATGTAAATATAGTCAAATTAATTGAAACATACAAAGGCATGGTCAACCGGCATCGGGTATTTTTCGTAAACAATGGGTTGTAGTTTTCCGTTTGGCCTCGGGAAGGTACCCCTAGTAGTGGGGAAAAACTTGAACCAAGAAAAATCATAAATCCCCTTGTAGTGTTGGTCAGTTAGAATCCAACCCTCAACATATGCTAAATGATACGACGGACTAGCTGACTCATTCTTATAAGTTAGTAGTACGGATGAGGAAATAAAGAACTGGAATCTCTCTATAGCGAAGTGGCAAGTGTTGCATTTACCACTATATAACTGACCGACTTTAATCCTGTGATTAACTACTTGTGAATGCATACATGATCAGAAACATTAAGATAATTTAGAAATGTAAGGAAATTATTAACAAACCTAAGCTCTCGCTTTCCGTCTCTTCACCATCTTCGTCATCCACAATTTCCTTGACACGACGAATGAGTCTAGTCATTGGAATCCAAGGTGCCTGACATCCCGGGCAGTCGACGGAATGTTTTTCGAAGTTTTTGTAACACGAGAGATGCACGACGTTATTGCACACCCTCTTATTTGGACACCTCCATCCCTAAGAAAACAAACCAAAGCCGCATAAAATAATAGTGGCTTTCGGTCATATTGTTGCGGGCTATGTTTGTAGTTTCTTTAATGAACAAACAAACAATCAATAGTTGAAAACCCAGTCAGGTCTAATTATATTTCTAGACAATCGCACAATCCTTACGTCAAACGTGGATATTGGATCTAGCTGCATTTTTGATATGTTGCAGTTGTAGTGCTTGACCTCCATGACAACTTTTGTGGAAGTTCGGTGGCGAAAAGTCTAGCCGTATAGGCGCTAGAAATTCATGCGCCAAATACTCAATGTGAGATCATAAGAAGCCGTGACGCATTCATGACGTTACAATGTGTAATTGCGGCATGTATTTCTAGAGGCCAAATGGTTACTTATACTTTTCGGGATAGGTAAGACCTTCACAAAAGTTATTCAGGAGATTAAGGGCTACCATATCAAAATACAGTAAAACCCAACAGCAGATATTGGATATACGGACTTATCGGGCGTTCTTTTCAGTTCCTTACGTGCAACAAAGGCTGAAGACAAAGACAGCAGTTGACGACTGCATCTTGGTACGATTCCCGCAACACACATTCAAATTCCCTCATTGTCCTGGGACCCAATGTAATGTGCCCTATGCCTTCCTGTCAATTTTCAAATAAAAATACAATAACTAAGTACGTACGTATCCCATACTGTTTGATCGGCTCGGGTTCAATTCCACGGACCCGCACCGATTATGGTTGCTTTAAAGACGTTTCTTCGCCATTTGCTTTTAATTCCTACTATAAGGGGTACATTCTTTAGGGTTAATGGAAAGCCACCCACCCTGTATAAAAAATACGTTGCAATGCCTGACCATGCCTTAATTATTGTACTCTCAGCGAATGTCAATTAAAAATTAATTAGTTATTATTATATAGTAGCAAATATGGTCGAAGGCACCCCTAGTAGTAAGTAGGAAGGAGTAATCTCCGCTAAAAGAAAACATCCTTAAAGCTGCAACCCAGTCCTTAGGAATCGAAACCCTGAGCATTGTGAATGATGAGGGGCTGCCTCCTGCCACTAGCGCTTTCCTACGACGGACCAATTAAGTCATTCCGTATTTAACTGAGTTTTGGTTGCTTCTGATTTGGACTAGGGTAGGCACCCCTAGTAGTAGGAGAAATCTCCATTGCCAACAAAACTTATCAAATCTACCCTACCACCGTACACTGCAGTTCGAAGGAATCACAGCGGATGATGAAAAGGTTAAGGGTTGCCAGTAGCATTTTCTTACAACGGACTAATTAATAACTTAACATACTGATCGCAGCAAAAAAAAGAATTATCGATTAATAAAAAAAAAGCTAAATAAACAATTACCAAGATGGAATCCGGACCCAGACATCGGATAAAGTAAAGCATATTCAACATTTTTTTCACGAAATCATCCACCAAAGACGAAGAACTTGATTTTTTTGGGGCCTTCTCAAGTGCAATTCGTACGCAATCGGCCTCAGAAACTGTAAATGTATTCGTATTGCGAAGAATGACATCCATACAGTGCATGAACATGTCCAATTCCAACGTTGTAAACTTCTTCTGGTACCTAACAATTTCACAATATCGTTAAAAACTTGTAATGAACTATACCCGGAATAAACGAGAAAATACGACTAACTTGGCCATCGGGTCCTCAATAGTCATCACAAAATTGTAGTATTTCTTCGCAGTTAGTTCACAGGTTGCAGTTTTAATGGCCATGTTGAAATTCTTGATTTTTGAGTTAATTGCTAGAACAACTTTTTGGATGTTCGCCAATTTCTCACTATCAGCACAATGGTCTGCAATAACAGAAATCACGGAAGTTATGAAAAATTCCAATCCAATCAACTTCATACGAATAGGTGAAAGTTACTGTCTGTTCCTTTCTTACGATTGGTTTGCTCACAAGAGCCATTGAAGAGACCCTTGACGCCCTTGGCATCCAAAATTCCAGCATAGATCATTCCTTGAAGCATGTAACGGTGAAGGTCACCGTAGGTGTCGAAATCACCAGATGCATCTTTGTTCGGCTGACGGTCACCGTTGACATTGTTTCCATTTGTCCCACTTCCTTGACTCGACATTTTGAAACTACTTGCAAAATAGTAAAAGAAAGAACAGGGTTAAATTTTCCCCTTGGGGGTTGGGGTTAAAACACAGAGCTCCCAGCATTCCGCTTTATTTCTTACACCAAATTCCGGTAAAAAATTAAACAAATTAGAAAATTGTCCACAAGACACGAATATAATTAATGTTTGGTATTTCTTTAAATTCTATCAATAACTCCTTGTATTTATTGTTGACGAATTAATAATAATATATAATACCTAACTTGTACATAAATGACTCTGTAAAATATGTAAGTAAAGAGAACCCTCCTTCGATTGTATGTCCAAACGGGAAGGGAACGGGACAAATTTTCTGAAAGTTTACTGGTTAAAAATTTTATCGTATTTGAACATTTTTTCGAAAACAAGTTATGGAGATAGAAAGGAAAGTATTTGGAATTTAGACCACGCATATTTTGTTTCATTTCGCCACAAACATATTGATGTGGACTCTGCCGCCAGATTTGGGTCAAATGCACTTTTGGTAATTGTAATTAATTACGAAATTATAATTACATATAAGATACAAAATTGTAATCGAAATTAATTACTCTCAGAAATTCAGCCTGTAAATGGCAGTTGTAATTAATTGTATTTAATTACTTTCTAATATCTCTCCACGTAATTGTAATTCTAAGCAATTTCTTTTGAAGTTCTCCCCACAATCTAATTATAATTAATACCATTCAGAAATTAGGGTGTCACTTTTAATTGTAATTGATTATATTTTGAATGCAGTGGACCCAAGTCTGGACAAACTCAACCAAAATTAAAAAACTGGTAACTGTGGGAAAAATTGTTTTCATATTGTACCATATACAAAAACAGGTATCCTGTAGAATTAATTTTAACAATTGACCATCAGAGGTGGTTGATAAGTGACGAGGACTGACCTCAATCAATGACCTGGACCTGTGACCTCCGGTTGTTGAAATAAATAAAAATCCAGAGCTCTCTGTCTGGTTTTCTCGCTCTCAAACCTTCCAGAACATTTTTCAAAAACTCCGCATTTCGAGTCGCAATTCTCCCGCCTATCCTTTGTTTCGAAGAAATCTCAACATTATTTCCCAGAAATATACTTTGAATGCTTGGTTCAATTTAAGGTAGGTTTACAAAACAAATTAAACGGCAACCTAAACTGGCCAATTCGTGTGGTTGTAGTCTGAAATGGCATTAAGTGGTGATTACATATGGCAGCAAACATCTACCATGTAAATTCGCCGTTTAGAGATGGCATACTATAGAGGAGTGTGCCGTTGGTCACTTGCCATATTATTAGTCGAAAGATTTTCAATTCAGTACCTACCAAATTTATCATTCAGAGTTGGAAATCGCAAAGACATTCCAATTTTGATTACTCCTTATAACATGTTACTCTCGTGAAGCCGAATTTCGATTTGTATTTTAAAGAAATCGAGGGGTTCATAAATATCAGGCTCATTAATTACTTTAGTAATTAGTGTGGCCCTTAAAACTTTTAAGGACCATACTAATTACCACTTAACTAGTCTTACTACTTAATTCATAGAGTTAAAAATTATTTTGTTTGCTATTTGGCAGTAGCGCAAAATAAAAACAAACTAAAAGTCGTAACTCTATGACTTAATTTAACTATAGTTTTTTAAGTTAAGAGACTGTATATCCAACCAATTAATTTTGTCATAGAGAAATCCTTTATATTTCTTGTCTAGTACGATTGATACCGCCCTCAGTCACCACAACCCACAATCAAAATCTAGAAAGCAAGGTATACATTTTATAGTGAATTTATTGAAACTTTTATTCCAGAATCAATTGAGATTGAGATGCAATACTTCATTTGATCTAAAATCGACATTATATGATACATACATAGGACAGAAGTTTACTTTTTTCCGTCCAAAATTACAACATAGCGTTCGTTGCAGTTCGATCAACGAATGGAATACCAGGCTAGGTCTTGCATAGAACACTCTACAAAACGTATATCTCACTTTATCCCGGCAGTGAAGTTTGGAGGAAAGACGCCTTGAAAGTAGACAAAGGCACATAGACTCCTTGTGTTAAGTTATGGTAGTTTGGTTTGACATGCTTCAAAATGTTGAAGTTTTGAGATTCCAGATGGCTCGAGGAACGATGAAAAGATTTGACTACTTTGTGCATCTTTCAAGTGTCGTCGTCTGTCTGGTATTCTCAAGAAAAACAAATAGAACGGATTGACCTAGTTGTATCAGCTCAAACCGACAGGCCACAGTTTTTCTAAAATAAATATTGGGTATAAGGTGTCCTAATACGTCCCACCCGCATTTGTGGGAGTGCCTTGAGGGTCACGTGATCATATAGCTCAAGATAGGCGGGGCGTATTAGGGCACCTTAGACTACACAAAAGAATCTAAAAAGCAATTGATTTTGTCATTATCGTAGTATTAGTTAATTTCCTACATTATTGGCCAAGAATATAATTTATTTTACACTGTGATGAACATTATGACCGAATAAATATTTCACACATTCCAACTTTTGCGAACTTTCTTGCATCAGGATTTTTAATTCGAAAGGTCAGTAGTACCGTAATGACCTACCTAATAAGAAGCTCCGAAAGGACATAAAAATGATTCAAAAGTATGACATTAAGGGAAAAGCTGATCAAGTAATTTTGAGGAGTTTTGAACTTCTGTGAACGGTAGACGCGCTAAATACTACATGTACTTACACTACTCTGCATTCACTTCTCTATAAAAAAAAATTGTCTGAGGAATCTGGACCATGGTTTTGATAGTAGGAGAACTTTTGTGAAGGGTCCTTAGAATGACAAGTTGGATTATTCAAGATTCAAGAATAGGAATATTTGGAGTCCATGCTGAGCAACATTGCTGTTAAAAACTCCTACGTAAGCTCGCGGAAGAAGTTAGAAATGAATGAAATGCATTGAAGACAAAAAGTCCAACTGCTAAATGAATGAAACTCATCAGTTGATTCATCCTGAGTCTAACAATTGAAAAAAAAATAAACGTTTAAACTTGCATTCCTCCGTATGTATGAGAGCTGGACTTTTACTACCTTTCGTTGTCTTCTTTGGCCTGGGAATCTTGTACCCGAATTCGTATTATTATTATCATATCAATGCTAATTTGACAACTTCTAGACTATGTCAGCTCATACTGTCCAAACAAAAAAGTGAAGGAGGATTTTGCAATTTGAAACCTTCTTTCTATGGTTCGATTCCAGCATCTACCAGAAGAATTTAGCCATACCAGTAAAGATTAGTCGTGACATCATTGTTTCACTGATATCATAACTGGTGACCCGGGAGAGATCGCATCTCTGTAAACTTTGACACCAATTTTGAAATAATAATCGCGAGTTTGTTAGTCTGAACAGTAGTATGAGCATACCTAGTCAGAAAATGTTGTCGAGTGACTTTGATTATATCAATACCCTACCCACTTGTTGGATTGCATGGGAACGGAATGTAAAGCATGTCGAGGATTTCAATCCCGAGAAAGACTCCGTGTCAGCAGGTGACAAAATGAATGAGTATTGTGTGGGTTAATTGTTCCGCATTTTCATTGTTAAACTCACACCAGGTTACGCAAAAGTCACCCAGTCACCTGCTCAATTCTAAATTGGATCAACTTTGACCAATATTTCTACAGTTTACTTATAAGAATTTAAAACCGGAATCCGAGCACAATTAACGGCGATAAATTGAGTACTAGAAATTTCTAAGACGTTCAGCCCTAATTTTTCTGACATGCATTAAATTTAATCTCATGAAAGTTGGCTATAACGTGTACGTATTAGGGTTTATGGTAGAAAATTTGTAGCCCAATAAATCTCCAATTTGGAACCTTGCGCTAATTTCCAGGTGGACCTACTATTCCCACGATTTTCCATTAGGTGATTTGCAGGTGCCATATGGCTTCGCCACTTAAAATAGACCGATCCAGCCCTAAACTCATATCAATTTTGAGCCTTCTGAGCTGTGCTTAAAACGTAAAAGGATATTTGATAAAAAAATGAAGGAAGAAACTTTAGGCTTAAGCTTAATTACCTTCACCTTATTTAAAAGAAGAAAAAAAAAGAGTAGTTACACATTGGAATTGGAATTGCTACCTGTGTTACCTCTTGAGCCCCAATTGTTTAGTCCTTGTCTTTTATTCACCCTTGAATGAAATGACGGATTCAGAGTCAGTCAGGCCCGGGTGGTCTTCCTCCCTCATTGTTAAGAAAATAAGGGACATGTCAAAAAATTATTTTAATTATAAAAAAGAGTGTTAATGTATGAAGGGAATTGTACCTTAAGGATCGTACCTACATTTTACTTTCTATCACTACAATGAAACATGATCCTCGACACTTATTATTATTATCATTAGTATTGTTACATTTGTGGGGGTAATTTCCTTGTCAAGTTTATAATAATATTATAAAAATACAATAAGTATAATAATGTCGACAAAAAACTTGGGTTGCTGTTGCTTATTGCGTTGCCGCCATTGCCATTGATTGAAACGTTGTTGGTCGTCTGGTATTGTAAAGATATTATACACTCAGTCCATGGACGTTATCTTTAATGTTATTTATAGTCATTTTTAATTTACTTATCGACGTCACCGAAAAGTCTCATAAATCTTCGAAATAACGTGTCAGAAAATTTTGAATCTTTTGTGTTGTCGGATTTAAATGTTTAGATGGAATTTCTGAGATATTTTAAGCAATGGAATTCAAATTAAGGCTAAATTTTAGTGTAATAATTTGACAGTACGATTTCAGCACAAGGCACTTAATTAGTGCAAGTCGAATAATTTTTTCAACAGATTGCTATCACATTCTGATATAAATTATTAACATCATAATTTGATTCAAATATTTTATAAAATTCGGATTAAAAATTGCAAAACATAAAATCAGACCTGTATATAATATAACTGCGCAGGTCTGGATGTTTTAGACGACAAACTGTAATCTATTGGTTCGGAATGCCATAACTGTTCCTTAACGGATGGCTAGAGATTAATTAATAATTTGTACACTAGAGGTCAGGAGGGATCTGTTTTAAATAGAAACCGGGGTTCCTGATAGGTCATTTACGGTATTTTGATTTCTATTTTGTAGTACCGTTCCGTCGGTCGGAAAGCCTTCAAATTGAATTGACTTTGATATTAATATAGAGTAATGTGGATGTAGGAGGTGGATACAGAGATCATGAAGAATAATTTCTTAAGCGGAATATGTAAATCTGCTCATTACATGCACGAAGCACGGTATATTCAGTTTAATAATGTTGGCTCGGGGCCGCGAGTGCTCACGTTTGCGGAACCCCTTCTCACAAAATTAATTGCCCGAATCAAATAATGTGCTAAAACGCTGGAAAACAAGTGTCTAAAATAATTAATGGATATCACATGCATGCATCCGCCTTTTCCGCAGAATGACTTCACTAAATCCTATCATGAATGTATTCACGTTACAATTCTGATATTAATTTACGCATGTGAGCTTGTCTATGCTTATTTATTCCTCGACTGCACGGTGAACCGAAGGACCTTACCAGTTTTGGGCCCAAGACTAAACCGAAGATTTGATCATTACGGTACATATAATTGATTTGGAATTCTGTAAACTTTAGTTGCTACCATTTTGTATACTTATTTGATAATTGAACGTTCAAGTAATAATTAATGAATTAGTAAATATTTTGTAATTTCCTGTTACACTAATTAATCAGTACAGAAACCAATATATTTATAATTATAGAAAAAGTCTCATTAATTGATTGACCGTAAGGCAAGCTTAAACGTCGACGTATTTCCTGTAGATGGTAGATTCTCTTTTCTTTTTGGACAAACCGTGAGAAAGCTTTATGTAATTCAGCAGCGGTACATTGTCTGTCCGAGGAATCGAACCTTTACCATATCGAATTAAGCAGACTTCGAACCCTTACCATACGGAAGTAAGCAAAGACTGCTTGTGTCTCTATTCTGAAATCGGACTAAAGGAATATAATGTGTCTGTAGTAAGAATAATGAATCAAACGCCAATTTCAACTAGTGTCACGAACTACTCTCTTATTAAATCTTGATACTTGCTTTAATTACTAGACTCAAGACAAAAGTCATCTTTTACAAAATATTACAAAAATGTGTAACATGGACTAATAAGATATTATGGTATTTTGAACTACACTTTTTGTTATGATTCCAGTAAATGTTAGACTTAATTCCAGGCTACATGATCAAATAGCAGGCGCACTTATCATCTGGACTTAGAGTACCACACGGCTCTTCATCCTGGTCGAATGAGTCATTTGATTTTAAATCCGCAATATCAGTAGACGTATCATTTTCATTAGACATGTCAGCGATCGCTGTAAAAGCTTCATCCCTTTCACTGTGGATTTTGAAATAATAAATGACGTTAGTTTTATTTCTAATTCAAAGCCTTAAAATAAAATAATCACAAATTCAAAAAGGGTGACAACAAAAAATATACACCCGCTTGCAGCCGAACCGGGATTTCTCAACAACGCCAAAGCGTTATACATTTTCCGGAATGAATCGGACGCAACTAAAAAATTCTGCCATTAATTGACATTCACCATAAAATACGGTCGATCATCGAGTATATTTCATGTGAAGATCGGATCGGCTTTCTTGGCCTAGTGTGAAATATTTTAGAATTTTTTGCAGACGATCTGAACCGGCGTTTAGACTGGAAGCAGCGCATTATTGGCGCCATACTGTATTATTACCGTTTAGCTGTTTCAAGTGCTACTTGTAACTCCAATGTTTTCTTCCGCAGATTTTTCCTGTAATAAAAATTCTGAATTTAGATTTGAATGATTTTACTAAAATTGAAATTAGGAAAATCCCTTACAGTTTCACTTCTTTGTCTTCCAATTCAATTTTGGCTAAATCACGTTTTTCAGTAATTCCGTATAATTTCTCACGCAAATGAAAAACGTCGTCTACTACTTTTTCTTCTTCAACAGGTGATTTTGAGGATAGAAATCTATCGTAAATTAGTCCACCAGAACTTTCGCCACAACCGGCACAGTCCACGACCTCGTTCATCCCACTGTAACATTATATTTATAATAGAATTAAAACAATAAATCTGTGAATTCCAATGAAACAAATTGAACTCACTTAGCACGGGACACTGTTAGTTGATCGTCATAGTTTCTACTAATACATGACTTGTGAAACAGCCGATTACATTTTGTGGAAGCTATTTCCCAGTCCGTAGGGAGACTCAAAGGCGGACCGTCGAGGCGACCTTCACAAATGCTACACAGGATAACCATTTTCTTCAGAAATCTCGAACTTAATTTGATCGAACTCTTCGAAATAGTTTCAGAACAACCCTTAGATTATACATAAGCAGCTACTACTACCAGTTAAAGAAACCTATGTATAATCTAAGGAACAACCAATTAGCCCAGTGAAAAGACGATGACCAAACTATAAAATCAAATGACGAGAATTTTCTTAATTCTAAAATGCTTTGGCGGTCACCCGCACAGGTGTAACAAACAGTACCGTTGTCATGTCATGGAAATAGCCACACACAGGATTTACTGATTCACCTCTTGACCTCATGACCAGCGTCTTCAAAACTTCGAAAAATTATGTCGATGTGCATGTCACCCAATTAAAAATATAGGGTGTCTCGAAAACAATTACCATAAGATAGTTGTGACAATTAATTCTGAATACAACTTATTAACCCCAAAATTTAATATAAAATTAAAATAGTTTCATGGAAAATCATTAGAGTTTTAAGGCAGGTTCTTTATTACTACTCTTATTAGGACATGATGAAACATGTATTCTTGTGGAGAGTGGATTGGCCCTCCATTCGGTCTAAGGAGGGTACTCCCGGTAGTAGCCAGAAGCTCAAGCGTGGAGGATAACCGAAATACATTGTACGTGGCGAAGTAGTCAGGGGCTTCTTAAACAGACATTATGTCGCGGCCCTTTGAAAAGCTAAAGCCAATGCTGAACCTCGGGCCCCATTTCGGGAAGCATCAGAATGAAATAATTAGCCGGCAATTATTTAAATGTTGAAGAAGCTTCCTTTTGATAAAATCAGTTGTGAGTGTGTAATGCACACCTTCTTCCATGTATAGTTCCGTTAATTATATTGCCGTCTTCCCTTCTTGGAACAATAATAATCTGGATCAAATGGCGTGGATGGATTTGCTCAGTAGTGTCGGTGTTCTTTACAAAGCCGAAATTATATGCAAAGCATGAGGTTTGAGACTACAGACTGTGTATTATTTGTTGAGTCCGCCTCCGACACAAAGTCCCGTGAAATTTTAATTCTTCCCAGTTGTAAAGTAATACGATCGACGTAATCCGCCGCCTGCTTCCGCCTCATCGTCACGCTTCCGACAGACCAAACTAACCAAAATGAACACCACCAACGAATGCCGCTTCAAAATGAAACAGACCTGTAATTCTACACCGTAATTCTAAAACCCGGGCACCTTACCGTACAATCATTATACCCGTAGTCCCGAAACACCCTCTTTTACTCACGTACTTACTAATTTTAATAAATCCCGAAAAATTAAGGTTATCACGCTTTCTTAAAAAAATATAGCTGATTCGATTTCATGGCCAAAGTAGATTTCAGGATTTTTCAGCAGTTAATCAACACATAGCGAAATGATAAGGGGACGGCTGTCTAAACGAGTAAGCTACGAAAGACAGCCTTATTTCGAAATTTTGAACAGAGTTTTCGATATCGCAAGGGGTGAAATATTTAAAAAAAAAAATTATACGAAATCTTTCAAGTCTTGAATGAAGTAAATGCAAAATATTTAAATAGCTCAAGACTGGGACAAGTTGGCAAAAATAGGACATCCTTGGAATTGGAATATACCATGTTGCATACAGTTAACCATACGTTGCACATTTTTGCACAATATTTGAAATGTTCCAGTTGAATCTTTCAGCAACGCTTGAAAAATGCAAATTATCGACACTATAAATTTAAAAAAAGATAAGATTGGAGAAGTAAAATCTGGTATGATTGAATTTAATCCAAGCATGTGACAGAACAATGACAATGACGATGTTCCCCCACTCTTAACTGTAACTGCTACGGCATCAACGTCATCCAATTATAAATTTCTTGTAAAACAATGACAAAAAGGGTGAACATGGAAATTGAAGTTTGTAAGGTTTTGGCTGTAATGCGGCGGAAATTGGTTCCTTGAAGAAGAAAAGCCCTTTTGTCCAGGTGTACGATAACCACCAAATAATATTAAGGACATAAAGCACCCTTAAGGTCCCCCTCCATACGCAAGCACACTTAAAATATCCCACACACACACAAACACTGAAGTTGAAATGATTTATTCTCATTTCCTTGGGGTCTGTGTGTTTTTTTTATTATTTTATTTTCAGGACTAGACTGCTTGTCGCTCTTTGAAATGAGAACCTTCATCACGAACGAACATGATGCCGTTGTGGCATGGTAGTTTTAGAAAACACGTGGCTCAAAACTCGAAAATGTTTTCCCAACAAACAAATGGACAGACAAGATGATGAACGACCACAAGAGTTACTGGAACACAGTAATGCTAATTGTTCGTCTTACAAAGTAAAGACTCAGAAACACAAGATCAAACATCAGGAAAAGGGGTTCAGACAAGGACCCTTTTCTTATTACAGATTTCTCCGCTAGACAAGTTGTCGGGTTTTACTTGGCCCTGTCTGGCATCACATTTCTACAGTATACTTTTAATTTCGGTCCTATTTTAATTTTTTCTCAGGTTTGCATTCAGCGTCTTCAACTCCTACCTCGGTAAGAAGTCTTGCAAATATGACGATTACAAAATATTTTCAAGTGAAATCTAGAAAGTTTAAAAAATATTATGACTGATTTCGCACATGTGTGATCACCAAAAATATAACAATTTGGAGACATTACAAAGTTCATCTTACACAAAAATTCTATTGCAATATTTACATGCAACAAGCGAAAATCTCTTAACTCTGCAAAATCTCAACTTACTAATGGTGGGGAGTAGAATTAGCCTAATGGTAATAAAATATAAATTCTAAGTGACGATATTTCTATTTGTGATCTTTGAAAGTCATGCACAAATCACTATTTAATTTTTTAATAAAGTCAGTACATCACTATTTCAGTGATGACCAAAACATGGTGCTGTAGAAAACGTTGTATTTCTATAAATTTTTTTGAAGGAACTTGACGTTTTCGTACTTATTAAAATTTCGGAAAATATTAGACATGTTCAAGAAGAATGAATGGAATATAGTGAGAGTTAGCTTCAGGACATCGTACTAACAATGGTATTCAGTATTCGTATTACAGATCCAACCTCTAAATAAGTGGCAGATTTATTACTCAGATTTATCAAGAAATTGTAATTTTTGCTTTTGGTCGCCCAAGTTTCACGTTTTCCTCAATGTTTCGTGAAAACGACAATTTCTATTCACCATCGTTATATAGAGGTATTGACTATGTTCGCAGATCTGATTTGCGCATTTGGAATTGGGTGTTTCCCAAGATGATAAAGAATTAAAAAGAGTCATTGTGCTTGGTTATGAGCCGTATTGATGATCATTAGAATTGACAAGGGATAAGTTTGAGTGTGAATTGTGAATAGAAGCGGAGTTAGAAAGCACAACGACGGGACCACCCAAAGGGTCGATCCATCCTAGTGTTCGTGTTGAGGGCGTGGCAGAGTAATCTCTTACGTAAAAGTTGATACGACTCATTGAGACGACAAATTGACCTCTCATCTCAAATGAAAGAGAAACTCAAGAATTACGACTGACTCCTACACAAATAATATTTCCATCTCGCTTGTAATTTTTTCTTCATCTTAAATAGAAAAAAACTCATGAAAGTGTGCCTTTTAAGAGATCTACAGGAAAATGACGGAACGGAGGGTTTAACCTACCGAGCCCGACGTTCACGCTTCCTTAAATTCCAAATAACTTTGCAAATACAAACCTAAAGCATATTTGGGATCTACTCCAAGAAACGCAGGCAGAAAACATAAAATCAACTAACAGATTCCCACCCCAAGCATACAAGAAAATTGTCAATGTGTCTACATTTTCCTTTCCAAGAACTCTGTACAGTTCAATCGAGATCCTTCTAAAATTAGATTAATTGTAAGTGTCCTGGTCACTTTTTCAGAATTTTATTCGCAGAATTATTTTGACCTCACGGCTAATTTTTTTTGAAATATTTCATTTTGTTTTGGTAAAATCACCAGAAAATATTCTGTAGAAATTGTATATTGCTTATAATTAATTGTATTTTCTCCAAAATTTTATTTATATTTTTTTCAAACAGACTATTATTTTATGGTTACAAATAAGGCTTGAACTGGGAATGCAATATATACCGTGTAATCAAATAGGATTGGAACACCTCTCCAAAAAAGTGAAACGAAGGTGAATTCATGCGACCCTAGGACGTTCTAAAAACTCTTTGGGAACTTCTAAATTTTGGAATCCTGTAGATGGATCGTGTCAGTGGAATTTGATGAGAAATCCGAATATTATGATATACCGCCTTGTAAGGTTGAATGGCGAATTGTGCAATAACAAGATTCAATAAAGAAATACAAAATCTGAAGAATACTAAATAATAAACTTGACCTTGGACATGTCAATTTTCATGTACAACTTTTTGCAGCTTCCCTTGACAATAAATGAGATAAAATTAGAGTTTGAAATGGTGGTAAGGATGGATTGACCAAAACCTTTTGAGTTTGTGTTACCTTGAGGGATTGACCACATTATTATGTAGGACACGGTTAAAATTATTCTTTTATTATATTCTTCTCAATTTTACAGATTGGAGTAGAATACAAGTTTAGATTTTGGTTTTTTCGTCCAACCGCGCACGCAAGAACGAAGATACCTGGTGTGGTGGACTGAGAACTGCATTAGCGTTCTTCACTAATTATCCATAATCATGTGAGACGGAAATCATCATAAATCCAATCCATTTTTTCTCTCATCTTCTTCTCTTCTTCATCTCCCCTATCTATTCCATGTTAGACTTCACCTCAATAATTTCATATCAAGTCTCATTGGATCCGCATGATCTTCGGATTTAACGGCAGCCTCGACAACCGACGCCATGCAAATGCAATCCAATCAAGTCCAAGCGCTAAAAGCGTCCACAATAGAAAATGAGGACGCCGCGCCGTCGAGCCAACACTTTAAAAACAAAAAAAAATGTGTAATAGTGTATTTTTATGGCTTGGCTACTTGGCTGTGTCTGGGAAAGCGGATGTACGTACTGACAATAGTTCAGAAACAAAATACATTTATTAATTGGTATTCACTGTAAGAAATCATTAAAAATTGATATTCTTGGCAAATATTGGGTTGCTTTCATTTTACCAGATAGAAGGCATCCTCTGCAAATGTGTGACTTATATGTGTGTATGAAATAATGACGTGAATAAAGAGAATTTGAACAATATAGCGAAATGGTAGGGGGTTGACGGTGAAATGACCTGATTGATATATTATCCGGGACAAATGAAATCGTAATTAGAAAGTTGTCTAGACATTCAATGGGTGCCATCTTTTATCAAAGTTTTTCATTTTAACGTGAAATCTTAAGATGAGAATAAAGTTTTCGGATTCAAGGTTTAAAACGGTTTGGACGACCTGCCCTACTGATACTGATAACTGATAGTGGTATGGTTAGATAAGCTCACACACATTTAGAATTCGAATACATTTTCACTTTCATTCCCATTCCATTACTGGAATTTATGAAATAATGTCGGTTTTGACCTTTTCTAATCAATCGCGTTAATAAAACGAGTTGCCTTCCATAACAGTGACCAAGTTGTCTATCGAGTTCGTATTGACCGACATGTTTATGTTTTAGCCGTCATTCACTTTCATATCAGCTCATGACGAATTAAGACTATAGAATAATTATTTATGAGCCGTAATCCATAGACAGGATTTAGTCTTTTCATAGATACAAGGTCCCACAAACATTTTACCCCCTGCCTATTCTGGGAACGAACCAGGGGTATTTTTGGTTTTACTTTTGTGTGTATACATAATCGTGGCCGCTTGGAAATGCAACCATGGCATGCTCCTTGATTGCCTTATATTCCATACATACTCAATTTTCTTAACAGACTCGATTAAGTTTACATTCCCTAGGCCAAATGGAAAGCAAATCCCCCTTCACTTATGGAAATATTTGTCTCATGCAATGACCATTTATTAAGGCAAATTCGAATTAAGCAGATATATGAGTCCAGATTCCCAGTACTAACTTGCTGTATTGGGGGTTCGATCCCTTATGCAGGCGTTATTTCAACCACTGTTTCAAAATTATTTTTCTGGACTGCAATTTCGTCTCGCTACTTCGTGGAATCTTAATGGGAGGCTATTAACCCAAATAATGCGTTATGTCTATAGTTGATTGAGACTTTAGGGCAAATGTCAATTAATTAGCAGAGTAAACGGCACTAATAGTCTCTATTCAAGGGGACACGAGCTAAGATCCCCAGAAATTCAAATGCAATGGAGCCTCCTACATTTCGACCATTATACTGGGCACTTTTAGCCCAGCTAACCTTATTTTTTGGGTGGGACCCTGTAAATGTGTTAGGTGTTACATAGTGAGTGGTGGGTTGATTATGATGATGGTGGTTGTCGTGAAAGGTGTGTCAAGCGGAGATATGGATGTTAAGAAGCCTTCGGCACTCACAACCACCGACCTCCTATTATTATCTCAACTTCCTTTCCAACCCATTACCTACAGCACTTTTTCACAACTTTTTTTCATATACCTATGATTGTTGTCCTCTTTTTAAATGAAACACACCACTACCAGTAACAACAATAGCACGAACGTATACGCAATTCCAAATAACACAATATTATGTTTTAAAAAACTTTTGAATCATAATGTGCTAGCAGATACTAAATAGGGTTCTACAAAAAACTATTACTCTCTCCCTGGTGTCGCCCAACGCTGGGAGGGGAGATACATATTGCAGAAAATACTTTGTACAACTTGTAACGTGATGATGGATGAAAGCCTGTACATTTTCACCAAATTAGATCAATATAAAGGTACTAGCTTTTTCTTCTTCGGAATCAAGGAACAAATGGATAGAGAGGGAGTACGATCTTATCAACTGCATACCCATGCTGTTCAGAAATGTATTGTTTAATTTAGAGTTTGACGATGACCGAGGAAATAAAGTTATCATTATTTTTAAGTTTGATCACATGAAGGTACGAGGAATGTCAACGCCATCAGATATGGTCACAGTTGCCCCTTATCTCATTTTCGAAACCTTTGAATGATTTTTAATTTAGTTAAAAAATCCTGGGGTGTCAGCTCCCCTCGTTCTTTAATTTTTATTTGACTTTTAGAATTATAATTAAGCTTGATTGTATTCGGAATGAGCTATGATGGTTCAATGTGACTTGTCACATGTTTATTCTGTATAAGCGTCGAAGCTAAGCAATGAAATAAATAAAATTCAAGATTTCGTCAAAATTTGTGCAGTATTTGTGAGTTTTCTCCTGATTTGACTTGGTGTACGGAAACGGAATTAATTAATTAATTGCACACACACTCTCCATGTGTAATTGTATGATGTGGTGGAAAGGAATAAAATTAGTGAGTCGTCTCATTCTTTATTTTTCTAAAGACGAGGAGCCAGTCGGGTCGTCGGTTTGGATTGGAAATTGTAGTGAGTGAAGAAAGACCTCATTACAATTACGCGGATTTTAGCGTAGAAAAGGCGATTAAGGGGGGTCCGTCCGACGACTGACTACTGGTCGGTCTAACGGCCTTTTATGGCCGTTTTGTAGTGCTAATCTCGTCTATGTGTTACTCATACTCACTAATCGTAAGTAAGGTAATGGGCATGTTAAATCAGCATGCTGAAATGCTTTAATGGACTCCTTTCGCACTCATTTACTCGCTCTGCGTTCCTAATCCCCTTGAAATCATCATTCTTCTCTTCTTATTAATCACACACACACAACATATACACATTACATGACCAAATATTTTATTCACAAACAATTTCAACAGCAAGCGACAAACAATGAGTGTCTAGTTATGCCATTCCACACCTCATCCAATCCGAACCATCAAGACCATGGCATTCAAAAAAAATTAATATCAATATTGTCCTCAACAACTGAACTTGACAACACTTCCCTACCAGCGAAGGCTATACTTCCTAAACAAGAAAAACGAAGGACGATTTTCGGACTATTTTAGTCTCACAGAAAATGCTGGATTCTCCACATTGCAATGACCTGAAAGTTGTAACCGTATCAGCAATGCTAACCTGGAAGGCATTCGTTGTCTACAACGAACAATGTCTGTTTGTTGTATTAAAACGGTACTTCTGCAGTCAAGTATTCTCTTAACTACTACTACTAGAGGTACCTTCCTTCGGCGATATCTTGAAAAATAGAACCTTCATGACCAAAAATAGCTGCGATTTTTGATATATTTTACCGCGAATGATAATTAGGTCTATGTCAGTCGGGTTTAATGCAAATAATGTTTCTTTAGATCCTGGTGACAATTATAAAGAAATTCCGAGTTATTTTGAAAATATTTGTGTGAAACCGGTATTTCATTTTTAGGGAAAGGTGTCTTGGTCATATGAACCAGTTGTAATAGTGCCGAGAGTGCAGAACATCGTACAGGATAAAAATCCAACCTCTGAGAAAGTCATTTGTCAGGAGGTGTGACTAGGCAAGAATTATTATAATTTCAATTAATTTTGATTTTTAATTGTCATTGTCATACACTTTCCTCTACATCATCATAATTTCTATATCCAAGTCATCAACCCTTAATCATCTGCAGTAAGAGTTTTTCAAAGTGTGACTGGTTACATGTACACGAAGTACTTGAATTTTATGTCAAGTATCAGTTTCACGTAATGCAGCTCGTTCAGTAGTTAATAGGGGTCTGTTCATTTTCAACATTTTTTAATCTTCCTTTTCAAAGGTAAAAATGTCACATTAAAAAAGTCAGCCAGTAAGGCTATTAAAAGTATAAACTAAAACATTTCGAATTTGAAATTATAATTCGCCATGAAGGTTTCGTAAGCAAAATCCAGCGTTAGTCGTTCTCGTGAATTCAGGAATACATCTCCCAAAATAGCAAAGATGATTGAACTGGGAAATTGGCAGGAAGATCGTGTAAATAATAAAGGCGTTATGATAGATTCCGGGAAATCGTAGTAAAACGAATGAACGTAAAATGAAGCGCCTCAAACGAAGGAAAGAAATAAAATCCCCCAGAGTGCCTCTAGGGTGCTCATATAAGATTTATGTATTGTTTAAGTGAATAACCGACGGACGAAGTTGGGTCGTTCCATATGTTATGTTCTTGACTATTAAGCGACCACACGGTAACACGGGAATTTAAAAGGTCGAATTTTGTCCCAAGCAGTTCTTGAGTTCATAACCGCTGGACTGGGGTTTGAAGCCATAAATTCCCAAGTGTTTCGCCAGGACAAATGGGAGGAGTGACATGTGTGTGTTTGAACTCGTAGTTTTTCAATTACTTGTCTCATTTCCTAACCCTTATACATCACTTCCTAGTTTACCAGGAGTACAAAACCTCATAAATAATAATGGGCTTCAGTAAATGGGAATATACTCGCAACAAAGCACGTGCGATGAATGTAACGAACATTGACGCAAACTCGATATCACTTCAGAAGATTTCTAAAACTAATATGTCGTCAGTAGAAGAATTGTTTTTAGAATTTTGCAAGAAACTCAAAATAGGTGATCAGGTCCCGGGTTCAATTCTTGGTCGGCCCACTTCCTATTCTCATGTTTGACTGGCTGTTCGCCCACGGTACCTAGTCACACACTGAAGAGGTTTAAATGACTACAACAGTGACTTCAACTCCAACTTTAAATTTAGAAAAATAGAATCCGATATTATTTTTCGTAACATATTGGGCGAGCTAATTCATGAATGGATGAACCCAAACAGAAGTACCCGGGAGGTAAGGTACTTTTGAGCCATATCGAGGATGAAAAGGGTCACCGATAAAACCACATTATATGTACAACATTGAAACCGATTCGGATGTAGCGGAGCACCCACTCAAAAGTGTATCATCATTAATCATTCGGTTAATACAGTGGATTACCACTAGAGATAGAATTTGACAAGGGGTTTATTAATGCCCCCGCTAATTCTATTATCTCATGCCCATCCAATTTTTCACTTTTGTCCTGAGCTGAAACCGGAAATAAAGTGTTGTACTCAATTCTTCGGAACAAAATGGCTGTTTCAAAAAGAACCATGAGGCATCTGTGTAATTTTTCACTGAATAATGGGTACCCGCTTTTCATCTGGACTAAGGAAGATACCCCCGTAGGCAAAACTTATACGAGAAACTACCCAAGCCATGCTTGGTGCAGGGATTGAATCCCAGGCAAGGTACAACAGTACCTTGCTTGTATCTTGGTATCTTATGGACATATCTTGGGTTGTTTGTTTTTGTTTGATTTTCACAAATGTCTCAGTGGAGCGTTTCATTATTTTTGAATTTTCTCACCATATTCACTCGAGCGAGTAACATATATGAGTTCCCATAATCTTTGTCCAAAGGACTTATTCTTGGAGATGTGATATTTTGGGTCCCAAGTGTTCCAAGTGGTTGGCAGTACGTGTTGTCGTGTCAACGAAAATACGAAGGAACGGCATGAATTTTTTTGGAGGTATGTGAAGCGAGGAGGCGAAAATGGGGACATGGACACGGTCGGCGGAGCTACAAAATGAGGGCGGAGTCCCTCACACTTATTCTCTGTTTACTTTGTATCAATCTCAAACTATGTGACCATTCTAGGCATTCTATACAATCAGGCAATCTGTACAATCCCTCGGTCATATATATGTCTACAGACTGCAGACAATTTAGATTTTGCCAGTTTAATTCACACTCCTTCGGAATTTTCCAAATCCGAAGAACAACGCAAAGTCGTTACGGTAACATGTGTGGGCCGTAGCATCTGGCTGTATATTAGGCAAGTCCGATCGTTTGACCGCTAGAAATGCATGGGCCAAATATACTTCGTGAAGCCGTGAATGCGCTATGTCGCAATGCGTATTTAACCTGTGTATTTCTAGGCTTTCGGAGTAGAATCTACACTAGAGTTGTTCCGGAGGTCAATGACTACAACATATCACAAATGCAGCCAACTCCAACGGCCCGCATTTTGTCGTAACGACTGTGCGGTGCACTTTAGTCAGTCTTGTTCATAATTATTAGTTTCGAACGATATATCTTGTTTGAATCTTCTAAGGCATCCAATTTCTCTCTAAAGTTTACTGTTCAAGTGACTATAATCTTCTAAGATAGTTTCGTAATAGGATTGACCTGTCCAAAATATGCCATCTCCGATCACCTATGTATTTGAATACGTAGGACTTATTCTGTTGAGTTGGAAAGATCCAGAAATTTTGAACAAGACTAGAAATCCTAGTGAATTCAGAGACTTGAACGATTTTGACAGAATCTGGTAAGACCAGGATTCTCCAGAAATTCAAAAAAAAAGGATAATGTGGCTAAATCGATGTTTTCAGTACACTTGGCCCATATATTGTACAGATTGCCTAGAACATAAGTTTCGGAATAGCGACAGATGAATAGTTTATGCTTTGACACGAAGTCATTTCCAAGCTTCCTCTAGGAACATTTTGGATCATGAACATATTCGTATGCAAGACAGGACAGGATAGGATGGATTTAAGGATAGGATGTGTAATAATCCTAATCCTGTCCATAGTCTTGCTAAGGATAAAAAATGAAAGACCTTGCCAATCCCATTTCACACCTCACTCAACCGTAAACGTCTCCTGCCTCTCCTCCAACTTCATTTTTTATCATATACAACCAAATTCAAACATTCTATTATTTTTCATCTGTGTCCATTTTATTCTTTTTACCCACCTCGTCTCAACACCTTAGCCACTCATGTAGCAATTTTTAGTCCTTGTCTATCTTTACACATATTACATACATCGCATCGCGAGGATCAACCTGTATCAAGTTCTTTATAACTATTCCCAAATCGTAAACGATAATGCTTCGATCTGACGATTATCGGGTCAGATCAGATAAAGGCATGGAAATTTTGCTCCTGGAACATTTTTCTCATATTAAGTCAATACGGGACCAATCGTTCAATAAACTACGGAATAAAATCAAAAAGGGACACCGATTTGGACCACACTGTATAAGATTCAATTTCTAGCTATACTTGTTTCTTCAGAAAATTGAACTAAATTATCAAAATCCAACCAAATACATTGTGTTAGACATACGGGGATGTGATTGTAGAGGTGGGTCAGGTTTTAGAAACAATTGCTATGAATGTTTCCTACATTATGGACCTGAATTCCAGGAGCAGAACGAAGCGTCGCAACAGGTGTGCCCAGTTGAAAAGTGTACCATCATTACCAGACCTCTTTCATTGTTTCCATTTAGACTGTTGTGTCGTGAGGACGTGCCTTGGCCAAGGAATACCATTCTTTCGACACCACAGAAGCCTTTTCTCATTTTCTCACTTAATTCTTATCCTCTAAAATCATTCACAAATTTTCAGTGAGGTTTCAACATTTATAAGTTAGAAGTTTATTATTTCTTGCCAAGATCTTCATGCTCATTTATGAATTATTTAACTATCCGGCAATCTGAAGAGCTGAGACTTCAATCATTTTCGTGGCGTCTGGCAATGCCTCAAAGTATTCCAGCAAATTCTGCCTTTTTTGGCTCGAATTTGATTCCGCGTAAATGAAATCGAATTTGTGCAGATAAACTGTTTACGATTTTTAGGAAATATTTCTTTTTGCAAAATCTGAAATCAGTGGTTTTGAGTGTATCTACACTGTGTAACAAAAGAAACGCGCCTTGACCTTGACCCTTCTGACAAATTTGACCCGGTCATTTTCAAAGTACATTCGAGATGTCCAGAAACTTGGAAATTATTCAAGTAGATATTGATGAGTATTTCCTGAAATTCTTATAATTTTATCTCTACGAATAAACTTTTTATGTCACTTTGCCACCAAGGGGGCCGCGTTTCTTTTGTTACACAGTGTAGTTTCTACAAACAAATGGTAATTTTAGATCCAAATTGTGCAAAAAGACGAACATTTCTTCATTAATTTCTTGTAGATATTAATTTTTTAATTTTTTTCATTGATTAACTCGAAAATGGTAGTGTGAGTTATGTGGAAGTGTCTGGTGGCTCAGTGCTCTAGATCCAATTACTCAAATCATTCATTGTTGTGATGTGATGTGAAGTGATGACTAGACTTGTATGATGAGTAGTAAGAAGCACAATGGAAATACATAAATGCACGGATGACACAACAATGTGAGTGTTTTTGAAGGAGGAGCATTTTTTTGTACTCTTAGTTTTGAAGGAGAGGATGCAAACTATTCGTCATGCCTTTTTTTGACAGGCTGAAACTGAAACTGAAACCGAACCCTTTTCTTTTCATTTTTTCTTGATGGATTCTCACAAGAAAAGACAGAATGGATCAAGTTATGCATTTACTTCTCACTTCAAAATTTCTCCAAGCAACGTCACAGCAGTGGCGTTATTACAATCTTAGGTAAAACTGTCCAAAATCAGCACGATTGTAATTTACTTACAGATAATCCACTTCCATCAACATCCATCAACCATCAAAAAATCAAAAGGTTGGATTTTGCGATCTTGTTGAGATTTATATTGCGAACAAACCCAAAATCTGTAAAACAAAATGAAATCGGGCCTGGACTCTCTCGACTGACGAACTTTCATGTTTGTGGTAGGAACTGTCGTTCTGTTTGACTTTTGGAATGTCACCCTAGTATTAGAAAAGGCGCATGTAAATAAAAGTATCGTTAAGACAGTAACTCAAACCTTGACTGGTTCGTGGAATGTAACCATAAAAAAAGAGGACAATCTGCAGGTTGTGACATAATCAGGTATGTACATCTATCTGATCTTATTCCCTGGCTCCCAGGAATGTCCAGTTCGAATGGTGCATGGCTTAATATTAAGCGATTGAACTCAATGAATTGAAGATGTACAAAAGCCCGACACCCTAAGATTTTTAACCAATGACATTCCTGTCAAGGTGACAATTGATGATCAACTTCTTTCGATATTTCGGCGGAAAATTGCCGAGAATATCGTTTTCTTATAACAACCTCTGATATGATCAAAAATACCGTTCGATTTTCAAATGAATTTATCATGAAAAGCGTGGGAAAAGCCAGATTTTGTTAATAATATCAGCGGTTGTCATATGATGATGCGAACTCCGGCAATTTTGTGCCGATATATTTTGTAAACCTGTTGAAAAAGTGGAACGACAATTTTCACAGACTGGATGGTCATCGGTTCATATCCTAACCGTGTCGCACTCCGGAGTCTGGAGCATCCTTCTAGCTCAAGAGCTTCATTTTAGGCCGTGTCGCATTCGAATCAGACAATCCAATGAACCAGGGAATAAAATCAAATAGGTACAAATCATTTAACGCATAAAAATGTTGGTTCTTCTTGTTGCTTGTTAGAAAACTTTAAACTGGTTGATTGCTCCTGAGAGTTCTCACTCTATTCTAACACTTGCATTGCAAGATATTAAGAAGCATTGTAAGATATTCACAGGGATCCCTGTGAATATCTTACTTGAATTATGTCACCCAGCATATGTCATACAATCAGTCAAACGTTGACAAGGACGACACTCTACAAGTATGAACTTTTTGTGATTTAAATTTTAAATGTCACTATTGCAAGATATTCAGATTGCATAGAATAATTTGACAGTGTAGAACCTTGGTTGCACTTGAAAATACAGTAACTGAATTGCCTAATGAAAACATTTTTGTGACGCCAGATTGAATTTAATGACGTTTGAGGTAATTTTTTTTAAAACAATTTGTAATTAGTAGCCAAAACACTTCAATTGAAATCAATCAATCAATGAATCTGTAGAGCAGTCATAATATTTGAATGATATGCCAATAGTGCACTTGGGAATTCTCTATAATCGTTGAATAATTCTGAATGTAAATGTCGTCTTACATAGTGTCATGCTGTCTATCCTTGAATTTCAATTAGTTTGGCTTTGACTTTGTTAAGACACTACTTTGTCCTCGTATTTACTTATTTCTGACAGAGCAATAAAAAATGACTTCACCGACCTTCGGATGCCTCTACAAATCATCCAGGCAGTTTCAAAAGCTCTTTAAAAAATGAAATTGTCCTTGAGTGGGTTTTAAGTTAAAATGTCAACGATTGTAACCAGTATCCAGGTTTTTCCAAATTGACAGCTACCACCCACGGATCCTTGAAAATGAGTTAACTTAGGCCAACTTGCACAATTTTGACCAAGTATTTTGCATTTATTTCATTCACGACTCCTTGAATTATTTCGTATTTTTCATTAAGAAATAATATTGAAATATTACAACCCGAGGAAGATATTCGAAACCATGCTTGAAACATGTCTTAACGAGTGATCCAACTTGTACCACCGAATAGTAGATAAAATATAAGTATGACAAAATAAACTCAAATTCTACAATTTTAATTGATTAATTCAGAATATTATTTATTTATTGTCCAAATGTACATCACAAAATACAATAATCAATTCCTTGTTAACGGTAACTTCTAAAGCAGGATATTAAGTAGTCATAATCATAATTAATAACTTTTTACATTTTAAAGGCACGAGCTGGTGAAGAAGCAAAACGAATAACTCCTTCCGACTTATTTACTAATTTCCAAAACTTTTCCAAACTTCATTGTAAATTCAGAGAGCAACACCGCAACACAAGTCTCAATTCATTTAACAATCGATTAGTAGATTAATGTTACATTCAATTAACATGGACCTACAGGGTGGTTCATAAATATTAGACGAAAGCACTACTGTCTAACTTCTAAGGTGTTCAGAAAAGACTGAGTGAGTGAGATATAAATTTTACGGACAGTTTTTATTGAACACCTAATCTTTAGGCTAAGTCGCAAGTGGCCAACAGTCATGAACCACCCTGTGGTAAACTCTCATTGCTAATGTTAACATGGTCACATTCAATAATATCTTCAGATTTACGGCTCTCAAACCGACAATATCCCGAACATCTATCGGGGACAACCCGAGCCGCATCAGTAAATATCAAATATTCGGCACACTTTGTGCGGACATTTTTTAACTCAAAGAGCCGTCTTAATTTTCAAGATTTTAAGACGGAACTGTATCAACTCTAAAATGGTCTCCATTCATGACTAACTTGAAACACGTGGTACAAATACAGGGTTTGGGTGAAGTAAAGTAAGAAAAATTAAAAATTTGGGGGATGAAATATGGTAATCGGGGTACGATTAGTTCATTTTAGAGTAACAAGCGGCATTTCGTATAATTATTAACTAATGAATTATAAACTTATTGTTTCTAATTTAAAAACATTTGCTTAGTTTTTGGATTAGTACCACCCGTAAAGTGGTTGATGGCGCGGCGGTACCGAACTCATGAGACCTGAGGTTGAATAAGAACCTGGGGCAAAGGAAGACGACATACTGGAGCGGCCGCTCAGAGTGCCCCAGGCATCGTCAACTTGCATACAGTGATGAGGTTGTCCAGGAACACCATAACTGCTCAAACCACCAGATGGCGGTGTTCCGCTTCCCATCTGTCAAAAACATAAAAAATATAATTATTAATTAACATTCACCATATAGCATGGTCATAGGTACCCCTAGTAGTAGGAAAACTCTGAGCAACTATTAAACTATCCATTAAAAATGTGTATTCTCCCTATGCCATAGCCATGCGTATTATATCCGTGCATTAAATGAGTAATGTGTTCTGCTATTCTACTTGACCTATTGATGGTACCCCTAGTAGTAGAATAACTGTGATCAACTATCCATTAAGAATACCAGAATATCAGCTAAGATTCGTTGACGCACGGCTTGAGAATAATTATTCATAATTGGTTGGTTCTTTAGAAAAGTGCAGTCAATGAAAATTATGGATCTATTAAATACAGGTGGTCCTAACCACAGTGGCATTAGTCGGTGGTGCCTTATCATTCATTTAAATACAAAAAGACTGGAATGTAAGAATACAGCGGGGATGCAAACCACTGTAGCATCCGGCGAAGCATTTCAGAGCATGCAAAAGAATATACCTTCAAAATGGCGCAGAGAAAAGGTATATTTACACCAGCACGGCACGGCGAAACAAAAAAAGAATGACCGAAATACAAAGCAGACATTCAGAAACATGTCAAGTTTTAAGAAAACATGGCGGAAAAATTGAAATTAGTAATGCATGTCTCAAATTAGCAAAATACGAAGATGGGAACCGAAGCGGATAATGAGAATTGGAAAGGGAATCAAAGCAGACTAGACTTTCATGTTGAATTCAAATTCAAAATGAAAATTTTCTCGTGACAAATATCCGGCATTCTCGTACTCGTCTGTTCGTCGACGTCGCGCGGTTGTCCATGTTTAATTTTGTGTGGTCGTTATTTCATTTTAAAAAAAGTTTCCTAGAATTTCCACCTGTTTCAACTTTTAACTTTGATTGTTTGTTTCCTATTGAAATGAGAAATTGTGGATCTGAAAGCAGAGTCCAAAATTTCTTTGGTAAAAGTCTTAAATAGTAGGAGGACTAAAACAAAAGTAATTTAATGGGCGTTTGATGAGTCAAATTGTGATGGGATTCATTGTCATTTGAGGTGGTGGTATTTATTCATTTCATGTAGGTCTCTGTCAATTGTATTAGAATTCTTGATAAATATCCTTAAAATTCCAGGAATCATTTCCAGAATTGAGTAGAATTTAGTCTATTTAGCTGTCCATCAGGGAAATACTGTACAAAAGAGGATACCCATTCAAGAAAAATAACAAAACGGTCCAAGGAAAAAGGTCTCAAGATATTTACAACAACAAGGATTTTCCGCTTGGAAAATAACGCCCATACACCTCACATTTTTCTGGGACCCATCATTGTCTGTGTATTTAAGAGTGGATCAAGGAATTGCATATTCTTAAGAATCATGAAGGACCTCCAGAGTTGTCTCTCCCCATCCTTTGCTTTACAACAATTCAACCGATTCTACTTAATTCTCCTGGCACTTCAGAACAGTGAGAGATAAATATCCGGGATCATTACAGAACGTGATCCTTCAATTCTACAAAAAGACCCGGCCCAGGATTTCTAGGAACATCTAATTATTCGCTAACACTTAAGAACTTCCATCTCTCCCTGGTATTTGGCTTAAACAACGTTACCATGCACTCGGTCAATGCTTTTTTCGGTCAAAGCTGCGTATTTTCAAATGAACGGCTAACTTGCAAGGTTTTCTCATCTAGTGTCAGAAAAGTCTATGCACCCTGGATCTCTTTCGTTTTTTTTTTCGAAATTAAATAGTATTTGGCCTGATTCATTAGTTCGGATTAACGGCAAAGGGTATTCTGAAAATTGGAATCATTTTTAGACGCCGTGAGTTTTAGAGCCAAAATTAATAACACTCGGGTAGGACTGAACTAAGTATGCATGGTAAAACATCGCCACGAAAAATTGGGTTGCCTTCCATTTGAACTAGGGAATGTACCCCTAGTAGTAAGGAAAGTGTCCGGTAACGACAAACCCCTAAATACCTTGCGAATCTGAAAGATTAAACTCATTGGAATTTGGAGCGGATCTAACCTGAGGTGGTAGAAGGGAAGAGGTGGAGGACGCGTAGGCCGAGGTCATGAGTGAGTTGCCCAAGGCGGCGGCATAAGAAGAGGCGGAGCTGTTGCTACTGGCAGTGCCTGGGGATGACATTGACCCCGCTGACCCACTCGACATCGGCATGGACATGGACACCACTGTTCCACCGGAACCTGAGGAAACTGAAGTGAGACCACCTGGAGGTCCACTTCCGTACAAGGAAGGACCTGTTTCACCGGGACCTGTAACAAAATTAATAATGTCAATAAAAATATAGACGCAGAGCTGAACACCAGCAAAGCGAAACAGTAGGGGCTAACCCTTACTATGCATATTATGCTTTGTTTGTTTGTTTATTTGTTTTTCTATTAGAGTGCTAACGCTAGCCCTTGCATCCAAACATACAGAATACGCGAGTTTGTTACAATGGACTACATAGAAATGGCGTACAAGTCGGTTTAATACGCGTATTATTCATACCAGGCTAAAATTACCGACTCAGAGGGACATTTGCCAAGAGTCCCCAGTCATACAAATGGATAGGATCATAGACCCCTTCAATTTATGGGAACTTTTAGCACTTTTTACCCTATACAAGTACATAGAGTGTATTTTGAGACAGAATTCATGGCGAAAATATCATGGACCCACCGCACCCGTGATTTGATGAGGAAATCGTACTCTCCGCGTCATTGGACAAATAAATAATTAGTGGTAGTATTTTGATGCCGAGTGGTAGAAATGAGAGCGGATGCGAGGTGAGATAATTAGCGTCATTCTAGTCAGTCACTAGTTAAATGAGACAGACACGTACAGATTTGAAATGAATGAGATTTTTCCTGTGCTTGCTTCTGTTCCATGACTGTGAAGGACAAATTGTTGATTTGAGGGATCTACGACTTACTACGAGTTATATTCATTACATTACATTACATACGAATTGTTTTGGTCTAACTAAAAAAAAACCAAAGTCGTGATCAGTGATTCATTCATTCATTGAAAAATGGGGTTGGTCTGCTCTATGTATGTGGACAGAAATCCACTTAAATGAGAACAAATGGATTCGAGGGAAAGTGAATTTTTGGAGGTGACAAAGTGACAACTCACAAGGAGTGTCCTCGTCATGTCGTCAATTCATTCAACATTTCAACGACAACTACAACTGGAGACAAATCACCTCAAATGTTCCCTTTTTCATTCCATTTTATTTTATTCACAACAGTACGAATGGCGGCCATCCGTGTCGTCCAAGTACGCGAACAACAACCTAATAATAATACCAACATTGTTTCCCTACTATTTTTTTTACCTTCTGTTACATTATAACTTTTCAATTTTTTTCAACTTTTATTTCCTAAATTCGTCTCGCTCACTTATGAGACAGACAGGACACAGCACAGGTAGACATAAACAATATGAAGGATAAAACTAGAAAATCCAACAAGAACACAAACACAAAAACCTATTAATGACTGACCAACAAAATATAGGAGTCAGAAATGGTTGCCAAAATTAAAGGAAGTACACGAATGTAGAATAAAACATAATAGTGTTTCCAGACAAAACATAAAAGGGAAGAATTTCCACTGCAGAAGCTGGAATAGCCACAAAACAAGAAGAGTCAAAAATGGACGACCAACAATACTGCGTCCAATAAGAATAAAACAGTCATTAATGACCAACAAACAATTGACCTAGAGGTTACAAAAAGCTTAGATGGCTAGCAAACTGAACAGAATATACGTGCTTCAAATGGTAAGCAGCCGATTTAAGTATAACTGGTCCACAACTCTTACAATAAATCCAATTTTGATGTAATTGTACTGGTAAGATGTTCATAAAAATACATTCGCATTACTTATGGGACTCCCCTCGTAAGGTGGTTCTGAACTTTCAAGGCTGTAATATAGTAATTTCGGGGTGTCCAGACAAAAATGAGACATACATTTCGTTGAAGGTATTTAATATTTTCTGGAACCCACACCCAATTTTGAATTCAAATTCTGGCACGTTTAGGACATGGTTTCACGTTGTCGCTCGGTTTCTAAATAAATTATCATGTATGAAGAGAGTTTGCAGAATTCATCATAAATTCTGTACAAAAAAAGACGTATGTCTAACACTTGACCACATTACGAAGACGTCAACCTTGAGTGGACAATGATGAATTCAATTAAAGAACAGTAATTGACTGCAGCAATTTGGTTGGCCATGTGGGGGGTATATGTTAGTGGTGGCCATCATGCCATTGCATTTGGCTGTGGTCACAAACCCAATTTTAAGAATTTTTGACATGTTCGTGTCAATGGCAAGAATAAACACCATTTAAAAGTACTTACTTTGGGCAGTGGATCCGAAGTGTGGTTCTGATAGGCCGTGATGATGAGATAGAACTCCGTAAGATGTGGATGAGGCGGGATATACCGGAAGACCCATTGCCATCCCGCCGCTACTGTAACCTCCACCCCCACTTGATATTTGCTTCCGAAGTCTCGCCCTCCGATTGCTGAACCAAACCTGAAATTCAAAGAAATATCATTTTTGTTAGTCAAGAATACTCAATCAGTGACACCATTTTCAAAATTACCAGATTACCATAACTAGAATGACGTTACCACTTTATGGCTAGAACTTACAGCTAAAGAATTAAGTTTAACCTGAACAGCCTACATTAATCTCGAGAAACGCGACTAGCTAATTTAGATTTATTTTCTGTGGTTGTTGCATTAAAATTATAGTTTTGTTGAACAGGAATTATTTCTAATATAAAATTACAATTAAAGAAACGTCTAAGTTACAGAGATTCTAGATAGTTTCTGTCGATTTGCATTGGAAATTGAGCAATTATGAGCATTCAATTTCAGGATACGCCAAATTCTACGGGAATTAAGTTCATTAGATAATAATTTGCGGCTTGCACATAAAAAACAACATAATACAGGCAAAAGATAATATTAAAGAATTCATGATTGAATTCTAGGAATTGCGTGAAATTGAAACAATTCGTGTTTGCGCTTTGTGTTCTGCACTGCACGCCAGCATTCGTAGCTGGATCTTGGATCCTCTGCCCAAATGCCATTTGAACTAAGCATGGCCTACAAGGAATGATTCATTATCCATTCCATTGGCTTGGCTGCAGACTTGTGAGTAAAAATAGCGAATCTGCCTTTCAAAATAGCACTCCACTGTCTAAAACACACTTCTTTTTGTTTTGGCCAACCTAGGGACTTAATTCCCCCTGGGCGGACCGTGAATGGAAGGAAATTGAAAGGCCGAGCCGCGAACAACGTACCAATAGAGTAGAAACAGATTTTTCATTAAAACAAACTACAGTTAAGTATCAGCCGCAACCGTAAGTCAATCTTGCGATAACAAGGGATAGTATTTGGCTGCTTGTAACATGATGGTGAAGATTGATCAGTGTTCGATCCCTTGGGCAGGTATGTAAGGAATGCGTAACTAACTACTGTTACGTAGCTTACTGCCAGTGGTTTCGTCGGCATCGTAATACTTTCATTAGTTTCATCGAAACTTTTTTCATATTGTGAAAGAATGCAATAAAATCCAATACAGCGGGCCCTTTCCCTACTACTAGGGTGACGTTCAAAGAGAAAATAGTAAAATCACAAATTTTTCAGGTATTTCGATAAATGTCAACGCCTGGAGGGGGAACTAGAATTAATGGGAGCATTTTCTTTAGTAATTTTGTCCGAGCGTATCCGAAATTGCATAAATCCGCACTGGGCTTTCATTTTAAAAACGAACCGTACACTGGAACCTATTGGTTTCGAAAGATTTAGGTTAAGTTAGCCGAAAAAATCACGAATTGTTCTAATGCCATGAATCACAAGGGTCAGACAAAAAAAAAGTCCTGTGGGAGCTCGGAACTTTGCAAAAATCTGACGGAGCTCACGAAAACTGAATATTTTGTCGATTACTATGACCAGGACACTTGCAATCACCACTCCTGAAATTATCAGTCGGGTCTGATCTTTACATTCAAACACTTCCCTTGCCAGTGATATAATTCCGACATTCCTAAGCCGAACAAAAACTAAAGCCTGGAGATCCATATATGTACAGTATTTGATGTACACATGTGTACATAATAAAATATCGGCCGACATTGTTGGCGTTGACTTCTCATCTTCATCAAAGAGGAATAGAGTGCGAGAGAAGAAGAATACAACAGATGTTATACGCTACGTTCTAACAATGGCGCATTGAATTCGCACAATGAGTCCCGAAAATGCTATTAGTGTAGCCCAAAACAGCACCCGGAGCTTCTCAAGGCAGCCGTGACTTGCAAACATCCCTAGGACGAAGACATAGCGGGAGAATTGATTTATTACGCTCAGGGTGATGCATTTTTGTACCTTTCTTTTCCATTTTGGGGGATCAGATATTCAAAAACGTTTGAAAAATGTATATTCTGCAAATGTCAGTAGAGTCTGATGATCTGGTTGAGCTTATAGTCTAAAAGTGCACAAATTGTTGCAAACATGGCCACCCTGTTTCCTGACGAGTTTATTTCTTATTAAATCTTATGAGCTTGTTTCGGGCAATTATTTTAGTAAATCAAAAAATTAGAATTAATGGCACCTCTTAAAGTCAGCATTGAAAAAATACAATGACGGTAGCTCTAATTCTAAGAAAACGATAATATTTCTCCAGACGACCGTTAAAGAGCAGATAAGGTGTTTATATTTCTGTCCGCCTATTTAAGGTGTAATAATATAAGAATTTTTGACCGTTTTATCCATAAGGGAATGGAGGAAAAAGTGTGATAATATGTTGGACCACCCTGAGCTGGAGTTGGGAGAGATTCCTATGCCTCGGTTGGCTACATTTGGCTGACTCAATTAATTGAAGCGTCTGTAATCCATCCAACCAAGGCTCTCTTGTTGTTCAAAAGTGTGGGAATCAATTGAGACTTGTGATGACTCTCATCCCATCAGGAGCTAATAGCTCCTAAATAGACTCACCCTCAGGCAATAGAATGGACAAAAGGGAACCCAATCATTATTACACTCTATCCCATCCTATCCTCGGTCCGTCGGACCGTTTGGATTTTTTTTTACTTGGACATGATAAGATCAAATTGCGTAACAGAGAAGCCAAAACTTAAAGCCCGCACAACAATACTAACCATCACTTTCAAACAAATTAATCCAATCTATACTCATTATAAGGATAAGCGTAGTAGGTAAATTTTAACTCTGGAAATTGAATATGGTGGTATTGTTTTTTGAAATTTTTAGTAATGGATTTTGATGACAGAGCAATCATTTTTGAATTATGATTACGCATATGCGGACTGCAACTATACGAAGCTTTCTAACTAATTGCTACAGATTTTTGAACAACTTGAGCTGAAAACCGGTAAGCTACTATTATTACGATTTTGAAATTCGCACCGTATATCGTAATTGTGTTCAAAAACTGAAATCGAATCAAGCATTCGTTTTAATCAACTAATAAATTATAAATACGCACTGACATTTTAAAAAAAATTCACAACTTTCTAACCCCGAAAGAAAAACAAATTAATTGTTGGCAAAAATTTTTGGGTCAAAATTGTACATGTACTGCCAAGCAATTTTGTGATTTTGAGTATATTGGTAGGAAATAATTTACAAGTCATGATGTGATGGGGTATAATCCTACACGTACATAAAACATACAAACAACCGGTGGAGGAACCAATTGTATTACCGCGCCTATTTTCACCGCATCCACAACGGCCCAGTTCAAGAAAAATGCCTGAGGATTGAGGATGAGGGAGTCAAGTAATGGATTGCAGTGGAATGAAAATGATGTTCATTAAAAGGACAACAATGACTTGCAAAATGTTTAGACTTTGAACCGTCTTAAAAAATTAGGTTTTCTCCTGGTCCTCCTCGTACTCTTATATTCACAGGAATCCAGTCCAACCAGTCTTTCTTAATTTATTACAAATAAAAATGGACCCAGTAAATATTGAAAAGTTTAAGTAACAAATTCTTAAAAGTCAAAACCCAATTTTATATGAAGTTATAAGTTTGTTAAGTTATTCAAGAGTTTTGTTGAAAGAATATAACGGGAAGTCATTTAATATTCAAAATTTATTTATAGCTGATTTTTGAATATATTATATCACCACATTCGAAATGACATGATTTAAGTGTATGATTTTGGCACCGAATTCCAAAAGTCAAATGGGCATCTAAAGCTAGTAGGCCTGTACCAACTAGAATTTTCTTCAACAAATTGTCTCATTTCTAAAAAATTTTAAATTTGAAAAACGTTGACTTTACCTGAATCCTAGCTTCTGTGAGTTTTGTTCTCTGAGCGAGTTCTTCTCGTGTGTAAATGTCTGGGTATTGAGTCCTTTCGAAGGCCTTTTCGAGTTCATCCAATTGATGGGCTGTGAACGTCGTTCGACTTCTCCTTTGTTTTCTTTTCAACGGTATCCCTGGCTCGGATTCACAGTCTGAACCTTCACCGCCACTGCTCTTATCTGTTGCCCACAAAGAACAATTTACCATTTTTAAATCACCTCACAACATATTACACAAATTTAATTATATCGAATTTAGCAATGGACAAATTAATTTAGTGCTGTTGGAATTGCATTGGTCCAAGGAAAACACAAAATATAAATGAATTTCATTCATACTTTTGTACCCACACACATTGTCATTGTCATAAAATCGAGGCACGCTTCATTCATAATGCTTCCAGTTATATTCTGAGCAAACACACTGTATAGCACTGCAATGATGCTCACTCCGCTCATTGCATGGAATGCTAAAATTATTGGCCGGCCGTTCTTTAAAAAGCAGACCAAAGCTATGAAGAAAGCACGATTCCGAGACAGGACGCACAAATCTTGCCTCGTAAATGAATAAGATGATTCCTGGAACGGTATTGCGCAGATCAGAATTCTATTTCTAATTTCTACCGCGCGCTATAACTGATCAATTAGAATGGTAATAAAAATAACTCGGGAGAAAAATCATTTTTTACGATAATCATTTAAAAAATTCCATTCCGTTTCTCCTACGATTCTCCACCTTACACATTAATTAGTTATGTTGGTTTAATCCACTAGTTTATCGAAATCTATATTATATCGATCGAATGATCACTCGAATAGTTTAGCTAAAATCGAGGAAGTGTAAGATGTATGTACATATGTTTGTATGTAGTATTTATAATAGCGCACGTATATGTACGCCGTTTATGTACATTGTACAAAGCTCAATGATCGTTACGTGACAACGTGTTGATCAACTGGGGATCTTGAGATAAGGATTAGAATTAGAAATCGATTCCATCAATTAATGCACAGTCTTGTTCATTATTTCTAGGAACTGATCCTGTAGTGCGGTTCAATGTGCACTATGTACAGACAAATTTAAATACCACTAACATGTCAAATGATCGACGTATGCAGTGCTGCAGGAAGACTGTAATAACCAAATCTGTCTACTGCGAACATTCTTAATAGAACTGGTAAACTAAAGTCGAAATATTTGCAGTATGATAATCTAGACACAATTTTAATCGATTCTTTATTAATATTTCAGTCAAAACTAATTCATTATTCGTGTTCTTTTCAAAATTATACTTTTTTTTAGAAAATTCTGCTGTTAAATTTCCATGAAAGCTGCAACCTAATTACTTTTCATCCCAACGAAATTTTAGCACGGAAATTCCGGTACAATTTATCACAAACATAAATTTTAACTACTTTTAAAAAGTAAGAATATTTTTTCCGATGAAATCTGCAGAACATAAAGGAGATTTGGCCTGTATGTGAAATGATTTTGCATTATGTATTCATGCAAATGAGTTTGGAATAGGGCCATTAAATGAAAACGTCTTGACACAGGAGTGTTCCGGTATTCGTAGGCGGTCTGGTCCTTTGAAAACAAAGCGGATTAGATTTCAAAAGTAGGAAAAGGGCTAGCCTTGGCTTGGGGGTGAAAAACATAATAAAACTAAAGTTCGTGTGGTAACTTATGGTCTGAACTTATGAACCAAACCAAGAACAAGTAGTGGATACATAACATACATAAGTAGTCAAGGAAATCCGTCTAGTCTGGTCTGGTCATTAATCGTTGTTTAGTATAATTACGGTGGGTGACATGATACGAGTACGCTCCTTCTTCAACAAATTCTCCCAATATGTAATGTTATGGACAAACTGAGGATTGCATGTTTCATCTACATTTCTCACCTTTTCTTCCATATCCCTTCCTCTGATTATTTTGATGGTCCTTACTACTTTTATTCATCTTTCCTATTTATTACGGATTTTTAAGTCCGCCGACCTAGCACAGCTCACAGCCCATATTTTATGGGAGTGTAGATTCCGCCCAAAAAAAAAAATCTAAAATGGTCTGTTCCGCCCGCCCGCGCCTCACTTGAAATATTACCTTCATGGCTACACCCGATATTCATTCATTCAGTTCCTTTGATCCAATTTTAATTCAAAGGTCGTTGCCATGACTCCCGGCATTTTTCGATGTACAATGACTTTAGTGGGTGTAACAATATTGACATTAATCCAAAAGATTAAAACATTACTCTCAAATGCGTGATATCTTTGTTTATACACAAAATTTAGGGTAACCTGTCCTAGGCGACCGGCTCGGGCCTCAAAGGTCGCATTTTACATATGATAGCACAGAATTTCAATTGCGGGATTCATTGCAGGGTTTTCTGCAGAATATTCGCAGGTGCCATATGGAATCGCCGCTTTTTTACCAATATATTTAGCACCAAACGTTTTGATTTTGCGAAAGTGCTGCCAATCGATAGATATAAAAAACCATTGTATTTTTTCAAAAACATTTTACTTTTGCATTATATTTTGGAAAGGTGTGAATGAAAGTGAAATTGAATGAATGGTGGCAGTGAAGTGTGGACTTGATTCTGAGAATTGTAATATTGTTAAGATATTTAAAGTCCTCTCACCGTCAATGATTTTCTTGTCATCCTCATCACCCTCACGCCCTCGAAGAAGGCGTGAAATAGCACTCACAGAAGGAGCACTCGTTCGATCACAGATACTCTCCTTGATCAATCTGCAGACAAAACAATGAAATCAAACTCTTATTTTTTGATGAAATAACAAGAAAAAATTGTACCAAGTCATGTCATGTCACGTCACTCGGATCGAGTCAACTTCTTCGTCATGACTCACTTCTTTTTTGGGTCTATCCATGAAAAACGTTATGACAATACAATGAAGGCTCAACTTTCGCTCTCTCCCACAATTTTCATTATTTTTACCATCTAGTGGCTATCAAATATCATGCGCTAGCGCTACACTGATTGGATTCTGAAGAAGGATAACCAAGTGAGTACAGGGTGGTTCATAACATTTTATCCGCAATTCTCACCATTAACCGGAATGTTCAAAGTATGAACGACCTTGCAGGATGGATGGAAAATGTCATGAAACACCCTGATGTCAACGAAGTACGTAAATATATTCAAAAAATACATTTGTTCGGAATGGAGGTTAAAAATTTAAAAAAACCTACCTATCTCGGATCTCCCAGGAGAAAATCCCCGGGTTATCCCTCTTGTAATCTTCAATCCGTTTCTCGACATCGGGAGTGGCGATTCTTGGTTTACTGGGAATCAAATTATGAAAACCAAATTCAGGCAATGTGCAAGATAGGGTGTTTATTTCTTGTGGTGGAAATCTAACTACTTTATTGACTTTTACTTATTTGAAATGTCAGTATAAGAGAATGAACTTACCTCCCACCAATGACGCCAGGGCGAATACTCCCAGTTTCTTGGTAACGGTTTAAAATTTTGGAGACGCAACCATGTGATACACGAAGTTGACGGGAAATGACGCAAGGTCTGACACCTGCGGCCGCCATTTCCACAATTTTTAAACGAATATGATTTGGAAGTGGACGTCCATTGATAAAAACTCCGCCCAGTTGATTTACTCGTCCTTGCCCTGGAAATCCAAACGAATATCATTTGTATATCAAAATTTTGAAATATTATTTCTTCAAATCAATTTATTTGAAAAAAAAACATGAATGGCAGCTATTATTTTCGAATTTTTCATCACAATTTTGAATTTGCGAAAATTTTAATAGAATGCAGTGGACAGAGAAGTTAGAATTTTCCTTGTCGGAACGCTGTTAAAGCTATGCTAAGGTCATATGATATTTAACTAATTTTTTTGTAAGTTTAACGCCGAAGCGGATTAACTAAATATCTCCTAATTTCCCAAAACAAAATAAGACTCTTGAATGATGTAACTGTTTTATGTATTGTTTAGAGGTTCCAAAGGGTCTGATGCTCTAATTTCTACATTGAAATGAAAAGGGCTGAGGAAGTCAAAGGTCAACACCCCTGAATTCCCTTTGAAACTCTTCTTCTTCTCATCGTAAAATTCTGTCATCCCCTATTCTCTTAAACATTATTTACAACCAGTCACTTTCTCAATTTTACGGCTGCTAAATGGATTAACTGAGTGTTCAGTCAGAGACTCAGTCCGGGCCCTCATTTGCTCCATTGACCTCTTCTTGTATAATCATGACTACCTTCGTCTCAGGTCAAAAATCCTAGTAGGAAAGCAATAAAATTTAAGAGTGTGAACATTTTTCTAAGGGTTCTGTGTCGGAGTCACAAAAGACGATAACACCCATGACAGGAACATAAATTGAGTCACTTTTACAGTCTACTCTGGACTACTGTTTATTTTTTCACTTCTTCTCCGGTTCGTTCGTTCTGAATGGAAGAGATAATAAAGGTTGTAAATAACTAAATATCTTAACTAGGAGACTAATGACAAATGAAAGGGTCAGTCTGTCTTGTCTACACTCTCCCAGTCTTTGTCAATTTAAATTTTTGGTCTCTGAAATAAAATATCAACATTTTCTGGCAAGACCCTTAGTTAGATACATTTTCCAAGTAAGGGAGTACAAATGAACGCGTGGGTTCTGATAAATATCAGAGTTTCAACATTTTGACATTGCCTCATGTCAAGAAGAATGACTAAAACTTATTGTTCCTGTCATGAAATTGTGCGTTATGAGGTTGACAAAATAAAAAGTGCAAGTTGAGTACGTCAGATATAGACCCAAATGTCAAGCAGAATCAAAATTCTCCGTGATATATTGATTTCTTTTCAAATTTCCTGAATTGTTAAAACCAAAAATGAACCAAAATTTGTCCATTACAGTTAACAATACTTGTTATGTGAAACATCGATTTCGTAATTCGTACACCAATTTCCACCATGTTAATAATTATTGTATTGTATTTAATCCAGCCCGGTATGATAACTTTACTAACTATAATATTATTGTTTAAATTAGAATTATTTTTTCTTGAGAATTGTCATTTGAAAACCCAACACCAACCGGTTAATCAATTCAAAAGATATTCGTGTTCAACTAGATGGACGGTGGACTATGACGAACACTTTGTGTACAGATCTCTTGTTTGTACTTTAAAATGAATACAAAATTTAAATAATAATATTTTGGCTCAGATATTGTGAATGCAAATTCATTTTCCATGTGCACAATGTATAAGCGGGACAGTTTGAGATATTCGGAAAACGCCAAATTCAGAAATGAAGCCATTTTGTGATGCACCCCTACAATTTGAGGATTCAGACGAAACCAATTGATTCTGATTTTAGAATTTCAACAATGCTGCAAATTGTGACTCGGAAAATTATTTCCAAATTACTCAAATTGTGACACCAGGAGACAGGAGATCCACCCATAAGTGAGATAAGTTCCAAAATGTGGATAAAAACTAAAAAATGGAAATGTCTATAGGAATTCAACATTGCCTATCGATCAACAGCTTTCCCAAACACTACACCCTAAAACGTCAAATTCCAATTGCCAAATCGCATATTGGGAGGATAACCAGATTTTGTTCCCAGACATTTAAAAAGCTGGTATTTTTGTTTATCCTTATGATATCTCCTTATTAAATCCATCGGATGGATTCGTTGACAATTTTTGATTCCTATCATATTCAGATAAAACAGTGGACAAATTGGGTGCATCATACGAGTTGTTTGCAGTTGAAGTTGCATGTCGAAATATGAGCCTAGGAGTATAAAAAAATCTTTGAAGTTAGTTTTCTTGAAGTGTCACCTTTTTATGACACGGTCCTTTGAGTCTTGCTTTCATTTAACATGCTATGATAAGGAGACCCTTTTCCCCATTCTGTCTGACCCAACTTATCTACTTTTCATGTTCAACAAGTTGTTTTGTATTGTACAAAAACATTCAACACTTGTTCACTTCAGGTCATAGAATAATATTTCTTTGGGGACTCCTGTCACGAACCTCGTTCTCTTTTGTATTCCTCGGCACTTGTTTTCTGTCACTCCGTCGGTCCCGAGTCGGTGACTCTTTTTTATGAATTGACATGACACGGGACCCACTTTCAAACATTTATTCCAACACCAAATTCAATAGGGACAGGGCCGTCCGGATTTATATTAATGTGTCACGTTATTAACAATCTGATACATTTTTGTAGACAAAAGTTGCACAAATACACACATTAATTGAATATCAACGTTACGCATAGTCAAATATCACGGCATACTTTTTTGTAGAAATTATTGGCCACGTGCAAAATTGTGATTCGAAGACAATTTTTAAGAATAAGAAAATAAAACGCGGGGGGTGTCACAGATACACTTTTTTTTACCAATTTGAATAAATCATGGGATCATTGAAGCCCTTACTGATTTATTCAAAAATTACATTCACTTCCATTTTTCGAAACTTGTGCAAATAAGCTTCAACCAATATTGCAAACACATTTCCGGAAATATCTCAAAATCTTTACAAACGCCGTCATTAGTAATCTGGCCTACACCTTGTACGTTAAGTGCTACTGGACCTGCTTATTAGAGAAATCTTGATAGGTTCTAAACCTGTTTGTAGTCGTCGAAACTCCAAGGGTCTCTAATAAACCTGTTATCTCCCTGTCCATCATTTCAAGTCCTTACAAATTTATTGGTGAAGGGCCGGCCGGCTCATTCCCTTCTCATTAGCACATTGTCTTCCATGACATTATTATTGCTCCTCCGAGAATCGATCCTACAGCAGATACTAACAGCTTAGAATGGACATAAAGACCAGTCATTGTAAGGATAAAGTGTAAAATGTACCGATAAATGAGGATAAATCAAACGCTAAGGTCAAGAATGACCCTAACCCCTATTAGGCTAATGTGTAATAAACTTTGCTAATTGCAAATTTTGTATCTCAATGTATCCTTATGGAGTTATCTTTTGTTTGAAATTTATGTACTAATCAGATTTCACATGTTATGACTTAACAAATCGTAATTGATGTTGAAAATTACTGTAGAACCTGAGGTCCGCATGATTTTACAAAACAGCCAGGTGAATTTCCAAAGTCAAATAAAAATTTAATATGTCATATACCACAATGATAATTGTAGTTTTTAAAAATGCCTTCTTTCCTGAGAAGTTAGAAAAGTAAAAATGATATCAGATTTATTCAATTCTTCATTATCTCAAGCACCTCAACTTATAGAAATTGAAAATCCACAAATAAAGATTTCCAAAATTTTGCAACTATAGGCAAGTCTGAACTTTAAGTTCATCGACTATAAGCGATTTTATTTTGAATTTAGTACATGTGCGCTGAACAATTTGAAATATGCTATAATTTTACCAGCCATATTGTGGAAATACAGAAATTAGCGAAAATACGATTCGGTGTATCGATTCTGACAGTGCAATACTTCAATTGTTTGTAGTTTGCAATACTTTTTAGAATATCAATGATTGATCCCCGCATCTATAGATTCTGATTGAAAAGTTCTCAAAGAATTTAATTGCAAATAATATTCTCCTATCAAATCATTATCTTTTTCGCGTACATGTTTTGAAGAAATTGTGGAAAACGGAATTGTATGTCAAAACATTGTATAACCTTGAAACGGGTATCCGGCAAAGCACGGGCGCATCATTGCGATGTTCGTTACAGTCATGTCAGTCGTCTCCAGGGTGAATAAACTGGACTTAATGTCAGTCACTGTGAATTTACTATCACACAGGGAGTAGATTTAAATGTCCAATGTTAAAAGCGTTGTCTAAATTCAAATTAATAAATTTCTTAAACGAATACAAACACGGGCGAAGAGTACAAACTGTTCTACACAGTCAGAAGTCACCAATTCACAATCACACTGAACATTATTAAGATTCCACCGGATTGAATTGTCCTTTGTTCACATGCAAAACACGTAACAATTTGTTCCGGCACAATTAGTTTGGTAAATTAATTGACACTTTATTGTAGTATCCAATAATCCGATTAACCAGTTTAAGGCTCAAGTTTGTTATTTATGTTAATTTCAGGAATTAATCAATTGAATGTTTATCAACTAGTGGCACTCCTTCGTAATACTTGAATTATTTTTAAGTAAATAATGAAAACCGATAAGTCTTAAGTTTGCTGATCACTTAAGAGATTTTGTTAAGTTTTAAGTTCTAAGTCAGATTATGACTTTGTGAATATTTTCCCAAGGCACGAACAATGTTTTCTCAAGGCACTTTGGCAGTAAGGTACTGGAAGGATACCAACCAGGGTTTTTTAAAAAAGTAGGATTTTTTGAAAGATTTTGATTTTCAACTGCTCAGGTCGAGTTGAGAGGAGAAATTGAATAGTAAGATGTGAATTGGGTTTAGTTTGTGTTGGACTCAAATGAGATTTTGGAATCTCCACCTCTTCCACTTCACCCAAATGGTGGAAACTTGTTGAGAGGCAGAACTCTGAAGTCTCATTGGCTCTTAAACACTTCTCTTACCCCCGTAAGGTAGACGGTCGTACACTGATCACTCTTGATATCAACAGTGATCCACAATGGAACACCATGTCAGCCAAAACACTTACACACAGACAGACCTTGTTATAGGATTTTTTGAAGAAAGTACAGGACAACAATCGAATAATGATTAACGTGTGGTGTGACAAAACAGTGCATAGACAAAAGGGGGGAGGGGGGCTCATGAGGACACTGCCAACATTTTACTTTCAAGAACCGATTTGATCACCAAAAATACAGATTTTACAATAGATCACACGTATAATATTATCTTTAATATGATTTGACAATTTTTATACAGTGCAAAATCAATTGCTCCCATAGGAATAAAAATTATCTCATTAATTCTAATTGACATTCAACTTCAGGCATTGCCTTGCAAAACTTCCGTACACTTTTCATAATGAACTGGAGGTGGCAATCTTTAATTTGGCCCAAGGAAGTCCTCACTGGTAGTAGAAACAGACTTCAGTAGGAAAAACCAGCAATTTGACCATTCTACGACTTTTTAAGGAATCGATATGATTTGAATTGACTTATTCACTTGATAATCGTCAGGGAAAATTAATTACGTACGAACAGGAAGATTTTTTCAAAAAGTTTGGAAATATCCTAAATATTGCGGGTTCGAAGAGCTGAACATCAAATTCTGTGACTATAGGCCAAAATGCACCCAAATTCTTTTGTAACGTTTGATTATACTGTAAATGACCGATTAACTGCCGGGGATTCAATACACGCCTGGGTCCGATTAAACGTATGGTCACGAGATGGGTGGTTCCATAAAAGAGCGTAGTTCGTATCGCCCCGGTGCTGGATTAAACGCCGGGTCAAATTTCAAATCTTAATTAAACGCCCGGGCACTTAATCGGTCATCTACGGTATGTACATATATTTTGAGATAATCGAAATAAGTTTTACTGACGAAAATTGTTGATTCCTTAGTTACTTCCGTTCAGCCTGGATTCTTCACAAAAATACTCTATTCCTTGACCATGACTGTCAATTAATGACACTATTTCTTTGTCCTGCTGTCTTGCAAACAAATACCAATGAACACCATCCGTGGACTTGGACTTCCTACCGGATTCGACTGAATTTGTATTGTAACGTTTTGGTGGGACAGATGCTCCATTTTGATATGGAGTAGCCAAAATAATAAAATATCAGCGGGTCTGTTTGATGTATATTTGATATTATAAAAAATGAATGGTTCCATAGTATCGCTATCGGTAGACAGTTGTGCTTCCAAAAAATAAAAGTGCATGAGGTTATTAAGTATTTTCCGTTGTAGTTGAGTTCATCCTGTGGACCAGGTGTGGTAGTCTGTAGTCGTCCCAGTGCCTGAGACCAGTTGTTTTTTATGGTTTGCCTGGAGGATGGAATGATGATGACAGGCGTGACTTACTCCAGGAGACTCCTGGTTCCCCAAACTCCTATTGATAGACAAATAATTTAGACACTCCATTCGTTTCGCTTCTTCCTTCAAACATCTCACATTTCCTTGACACTTCTTCGTATTCTCCATTTCTACAGGGTCGTTCATAACTATCCGGATACTTATACCCTTCTACATCCAGTTAAGTGTAACTGGGATACTGTATTAACCGAACAGTAGAGTAGAAAGGCAGTTCTTGAATTATTGTTTCAATTCATTTTGAGAAGTGTCTTACTGTTCAATCAGTCAGGTCAAAGGTCAGGGACACTTCCATTGTGGGTGCGTCTCTCTAGTTTAGTAAATGGGGTATATAGAGATGTCACTGGGAATTTAATCTTGAATCTACAGAGCTATTGATATGGTAATCGCTCGAGCTTGAATTTCATGGATTTTGAGCTAGGTTTCGGATATCTTTGGGGTAATGAAAAATTAAATCTTTGAATTTAAATTAAACGAATTCTGTCAGAAAATCTCATAAATGCAAAATATTAAAATTAGTCAAAATTGAAGCAATTGGCATCAGTACCACATTCTATACATTATGCTATGTCATAATGCTGTATGAGGTTACCCAGACTTGCATTCATATTTAGCGCAAAACTCCAAAAATTTAATCATTAAACGACCTTTGAAAAATGTAGAATTCGTTTACGAACCACCCTGTAAACAAGTCTACCAACTCGTATTTCTAACATTTATAGAAGAGAACCTTGAAGGAACACACTCCATTGCTCAAAATTAATAATCCTAGACGTTTTAGTTGAGAACGAGGATACCTAAATTGAGGATGATCGGAAAATCCGAAGAATTTAGCCGTAAACGTGGAAAATTGAGGATTCGACATTCAAAGAAAACAAAAAAAGGGTTGAGCTTGAGCTGTTACATGGGATATGAGTGCGGTTTTTGGTTTTTAAATGCATGCATGGTTTTAAGATACTATTGAGATTGTCATCCGGTACGTCTACAGTCTATGTACGATACGTACGAGTGTCACTTAAGTTTTTGCATTTTTTTGGGGCTGTTGTCGCTTTGAATTCCCTGTGCCGTCGCGTCGGTTTGTCTTATCCTAGTAAATAGTCACATTTCGAGGACGTGAGAAAAATGTTCAAGCAAACTACTTTTTTTTTTACTCTTTCTGTCTTTTATTTTTCTGAGAAATGTGAACTTGTGAACTGTGCAGAATAAAACCATGAGAGCCACATTATTCCTTGTCCTTCGTCCAATGTATACCTTCAGATTTGCGACACGACGCTTCGGACTAAATAAGTTTGACATTCTTTACAGAATATGTAAACAATTGGACGCTTTCTTGGATTTTTTGGAATGGTTGAGTTTATAAAGTCACTCCTTTACCATACCCGACACCTTATTTAAGATTTATCCGAGAGTAGCAACTTAGTACGAATTTTTACAGCAGATAATTTTTACATGATTTAGAAATGAAATTTCACAAGTGAAATATCCAGTCTTTTAATCTTTAAGATTAAGTACAACGTCTAAAGTTAACTTAAGGCGATAGTGTTAAGTTGGTGGATTTTCCACTTACCTAAGGCACCGGCAATGTTTTCTAGAATTTTCTTACTTAGGAATTCGAAAGGCACGAGACCAGGGTTTCTCAATAACAGTATTCGATATATCTCTTCCGATAGACGGAAATAACTACACTCACTGATGAATCGATGTGATGCATTCGATATTGTATTGTATGAGCTGTGCAGCCGTTGGTTTTAGTTCAAGCTAATCCGTAATTCAATCCAATCCGAGGAATGCGCGTCAATATGAAACAAAATATTTGTCAACGTTCTGTCAAATTGAGAACGGAAATCTATCATATAGTACAAATTGATCTTGCTATCTCCCTATAATCGGGGTTAGATCCCTTGACCATAAAAGTTTCGGGCATGCTTAAAATATCACGAGGTCACTTGCTGTTGCAGTTTACCCTACAACTGTAGTGGTACATTTCCTAAGCAAGATTCTTGTTCGAAATATTCATCGATATTTGACATTAGTCTCATAACCAATGTTGATAAATTGGAAATATTTTTTTCTAATTGCATATTCATCGTGTTGAATTGAATTGAATTTGAATCGAATTTCTTTACATAACTTGTGGATTCTCGAAGCGTATCGCTATTTCAATGGTGGGTAGAATCCTTTGGTTTTGTCTGGTCACCTAAATTGTACCAGACAGTTTGGACCTTATCTTCACCGACTAGCCAATAAAATTGAAATATAGAGATGCAGAGAAGCATGAAAAGTATTCAATGATGAATTTCTCTTCCCATGGCAGCCATCCCGAGGACATCAGGACAGGACAGGACAGCACAACTGATTTTTGCCTCACTCAAATATTCACAAGGAACATTATTTCCATGTAAGCCCTAGTTTAAATTAATATATTTACCCATTCTGAACCAGAATACATGGATAGCTAAAATTCTTACCAGAAATGGTTCAAAAAACATCTCAACCCGGAATATTCGAAATTAATTAATTATGTAAACTGAATTTCATAATCTTGACCCGGCTTCATAATATTATCTTATCTGCAAACGAATTTGACAATTGAAAAGCGTTCCTAGTGAGAGAGTATCTTGAAAATATTAGTCATGTGCATGAGAATGTCTTGTAATATAAGAAAAACTAGTAAACGTGAAGTGAAGGCGCTAGAGCATGGCTTGCTCAGAAACGAAGCATGTTTTTTTTTAAATAATAATATAAAAAAGCGTCTCTCTGAGTGTTGGCCACTTTTCTCACAATAGAGTCAATTTCTTCCCTACCTGCACTGCACTGCGGGGGTGCCGTGCCTTCCCAAGCTGTTCTCTCCTTTTTACTTTGCAAAATGGCTTCCAAACTACAATGCAAATTTTTTATCATTCTTGTCAAATACATAGAAGGATAGATACACAGAGCTTGGCAGCTGTCATCTCAAATAACTGAAGACAATGCAGATTGTAGAATGTACTATCTCATGACAGAGTAATGGGCGGGGATGTGAGGATCATTCCTAGAAAATTAGTTAAAAATGGCACCTCAAACTCAATTTTTTATCTTGAGTGTAATTTTCATTTTCTTTAAAAAAAATACTTACGAGCATGATTCGAAATCATTACGCCAGAAAGAACACCACAAAGTCTTTACGGTAAAAGGTAGGCCGTCGGATTTGCCTGCATTTTGCGTTTGTTTTAGTCTTTGCCCTTCTGAACAAGTTTTGTGAAGGTTTAACCCCAAAAAGTGGTAGGGATTTTTTGCAGATACCCCAAAAATGTGGACAATTCTAGTCGGCTTTACCCTATTTGGTGTACATTATTGAGAATTGAGGACTATTCCTGGGACTTAAATTTTAATTGAAGTGAAGGAATGAATGATTGCTGGGATTTGATTGGGATCGATTGGATTTGATGGCGGTTTAGTTTTGAAGAGTCTTGGGTTTCGGTTTTCCTTCTTTTAAAAGTTATGTTCTGAGGTGCGATCCCCCCTGGGGTCAAAGTTTCCGACGCTGCGGGACTCACTTGTCCAACCTTTCTCACCTGTTTCATCATAATCTTCATTTATCTCTCTTAAAGTCCTGAGACAGGAAGGGATTACGTATCCAGTCCATTGCGTATGCTTCTTTAAAAAATCGTAACACCTTACCGTTTTCGAGCTTATGGGTCGCCGCACTTTAAACGGATTTAAAACTTTAAAATGGGCTTTCATTAATTCACATTCGCTGTTTGGAAATGTAATGGGTTGAAATCTCATTCAGCCTATGGAAGGATACCCCTAGTAGTAGAAAGAAAAATTATTTCCGCTTGAACAAATCAGTTTAAAGAATTTAAAAAAAAATACACATGAGAAGTAGGTTAAAATAACATAAGTTGCTACAAGTTATCCCACTGTGTACCTTAATGGTATCCGTAAAGCATCGATGGAGGATTCTAGACAAACTAGCATCTTTAGTTTGGAAATGCACAAGGTTGGGCCCAGAAGTGGTAAGGTCCTTCATAAGAAATGGATCTCCAGAGAAAATGTCAAGCGGAGCTTCTCGGGAAGCCGTTTTTCGGAACCATGAAAGTTGGGCCTTCGGCCCTGCCGCGGACTGCTTTCTGGTGAATAAAAAAGAGTCGGGTTCTTAGACCTGACGAACCTTTTGGTCGGCGGGTTGCTCTTAGGTGATCATCTTAGGGAAAAACCCTCATGTCTAGTCCATTGATTCATTGTTGTGGAGCATGCAATCTTACTCTCAACTCCTTCACTTCATAACACAACATAACTTTAATCCTTCTTTTCTTGACTGGATAACCCTTTCCATTTAATTCATCACGTCAAGTAACAAACAACTGTCTCAGTTTATAAACTTTTGAGGGTATTTAGGGAAAATGATTCCCAGCGGAAGATTTTCATCCTTGTCTCATGCCTTTCACGCCACAATTTCAACTCGGTAGTCATTCCGTCCAATTCGGCATGGGCTTTCCTAAATCTACTAACTTCCAAGTCGTTCGTTTTTTAAATAACATTCTGCTGTTGTAAATTTAAACAAAAAATTCCAATTTCAGAAATCAAAGTTTACTTTAAGAATTTATGTTCCATCGTAGCATAAACAATTTCCGAAAGGAACGCCTGATAAAATATCGTATAAAGAGCATTAATTTTCCATGTGGCCTAGGAACGGTACCTGCAGTACACGGTGTTTCAAAAAGAACGCGGCCACTTTAGCAGCATAAATTTCAAAGTGACAAAAAGTTTATTCGTAGGAATAAAATTATTAAAATTTCAGGTGTGTTACTCACACCTGATTTCATGTCAGTAACGAACCCTAACCCCTTGTAGCGAAATGACAAGGGAGGTTACACGCGGCCAGACACATTACAATTACAAAATACTGCACACCAGGCTCAAAATTTGGTATAACATTTATCTCACGGATATGAGTAAATAGTATGGCAATTTTCTTGGGTCAATTTACTTAATTGCTGACTCACTACGTTTATACTCGTAATAAATAAAATATAATCGAATTGAATAAATGTCTCCAAATCACGAATAGTAATTCAGAGAGAAAACTGAATTTCTGGTGTTATCCCTGGTATTAATCCGAGAAAGAGACAAATTGAGTTTCACGTCAATACCACTCATTATGATTAGCCGAGCCGCTTTGAAGCCTGTGGACTATTGCCATATGGACTACTCGGTATAGTTTTGACTAGATTTGTCGAATTTTAATGACTCCGGATCGGTGGTAGAGTGAGTTTGAAGGTTGAGATTGATGGGAATAGATTGTAGGGGGGAAGGTAGAAGATAAATGAGTCACATTGTGTGTGGTGGACCCATCGGTTCTTTTGACTCTAAATCTCACCCAATTCTTCATTTTTCTTTCTTACTTTTCCCATACATGGAAGTCTTTCTTTCCAATCCAATACTTATAACCACTTTCAGCTCATTTTCTTACTTAATAGTTCGCCCAATCTCCAGTCCAAGTCCAAGTCCATCCAGGGGCTTCCCTATTTTCTTTCTCAGCATAATACGACCGTAATGTCACAGGCCACGATTAGAATCATTTTTAAACCATAGCCGAGACAGCGTATTAGTACGGGATTCCCATCTGCTACATGTTGGGACAGGATCCCCCGAGCCTGGTACATATATCTCAGCCCGACTTTTCTAATATCGTTAGGTTTTTAGCCTGCGTACCTACTTTGGCTTTCATAAAGCAGTAAATTTCCTAATGTGGTAGGAAAGTCGGGTACCATTAAAATTCCGAATGACGGTTAAAATGGCGTTGGTTGTAGTGAGGTGATAGTGCAGTAATGCGTTAGTCAAAATGAAGTGAATTTTGAACCTGCATAGAAGGGTTCGGGATTTATTCCTCGTAGAAATAGACGATAATCCATCATTAGACTCAGAATGTGTGATATCTGAATTCTGTCATCGCACAAGGTTAGATACCAAGACTGGATATGGATGAATATATATATAAAATAGACCCATTAGAAAGTCAACTTATTCTCCACGCAAGATTTGGCACTGAACAAGCTTCAGAGCGAATGGCAGTTAATATTCGTATAATGCGAGCTTCAACGTATTACTGATACTTTTTTTCGTCCTTTTAATTACAATTGTGACGGTGTAATGTGATATGTTCATTGGTTGTCTTACATTCCAAGTATACTTGGTTGGTAGTATTTACAAAATCGTCCTTTCGCCGTCTAAAATCAAAAAAAATTAAGGTGTGACCAAAATTTCTGCGAAACCTTCGTCTTTGGAATTTGGCAAACGTTTGTTTAACGATGGGACTTGACGCCTTACCTGATTTGTTCAGTTTCCTGTAATATACTGTGTGAGTACTTGTATGCATAATATGCACATATGAAGTGATGTTTTGGGGCTGTTACCGCACTCGGCTGTAACAATGGCTAACCTGTCCATGACTTGTATTGTGGACGTAGATTGCATAAAAAGAATGAAAAGGAAAATGAAAACTGGGTGAGTTTTCTCACCTTTGAGAAATTAAGTCTTGACGCCCCTTGGTTTCCTCAAAAAAAGGACACGTTCAAAAGTTTTACAAACGGACGGACTCCTTACATCCAAACGTTAAAAAATTGGAGAAGGAATAGATACTGAGGATGAGATACTCCTCCTGATACAGTTTCCTTCTCTCAGAATGACTAGACAGCTTTTCGCTACTATGTTTAATAATGTACAACCAGACGGCTGAGGGTTTTCTTTTCTTCAAACCAAACCAATCTTTCAAAAAAACCAAAAACAATAAGTACAAAAACCTACCCAAGATATTCTAAAACCTCCATTTCGTTTTGTTTGGCGGCGGCCGTGTTCTTGTTTTCTTCTGTTCTGATAATATGTCGGCCTCGTTGATCATTTTAATTCGTCTGAAAGGGATCCACATGATTAGGTCTATGGTCACAATCATATAATGGTTCAGAAGCTCTATTCATCTGGAAGGCCAACAACTCACATGTTAAGACTCGGATCATCCTAATTTCCTAATGTTCAGGATTGGCAATTTTAAGTCAACTGGTCACAATCAACATAATTTGACAACGTCCGTAATAAGGTAAGCTCATAATGTCAAAATAGAAAAATTTAAGGAGAATTTTGACAAGCGACCCGTTGGTTCGATTGTGGTTCGATTTCTGTAGCAACTTTAGTATGCAGTTTTAGCCATACCAGTAATGCTTAGTCATGACGTCGTCGCTGGTGCTACAAGAGAAACAGGGCGGCATAAGCCAATTAGCACCATTTTAAAATTGTACTTGTCTATAGACTGGAACCGGACCCAGGAAGTAAGCGTTGTCAAGTTTTTTTAAAAGAATCTTTGCACACACTGTGGTAAAAGGTACACTGTGTGATAATTTTAGAGTTTTACAAGTTACCCCCTTGTGTTTCTTCTCAAATGGTCGTCAACATTACAAACACGATATGAATTTTTGACTGCGGTTTCGTTTTCAAAATTGTGGTCAAATCCGGTGCAAAACCTGTTCAAAACGTTGTAAGTATTTTTAAACCTTGAAGTTTCATCATTTTTACGAGAAGAGCCGTTGGAACAATAACAATACATGAATTTTTCTCCGTCCAATGAGAAAAATTCGCACGATCCCATCTAAAAATTAAATGTTGATAATAACTGACACGACACAAGGTACTTTAAATTCTACACTTTTGTTTGGGATTCACGTATGTTGTGCGTAATGTTATTTGTGTTGGTGGTTGTTGGCCTAACATTGGATTTCATTGTTTCAATTTATGAATGAGATGGGGCCAAATCCACAGGGGGGCTTCTGTCTCATGATCCCTCCATCATTTATTTTCAGAAAGATGTTTCACACTTACTATCTACACGGTGGGCCAAAAGTGGCAGTAAATTATTTTGACCGCTGTTCCAAATTTTCATGTAATAAACAGATTTTGGATTCAATTTACAAGTAAAGTTATTTTTCGACATTTCTGTAAATGTTTTTTTGTTCATTTATGTTTTATTATTATTATTTTTATGGGTTATGAGAACTCCTAATACCCGAATCTGATAACTTGCTGGCTAATAGCTTTTAACCACCCTGTAAATACATTCTCATGTAAGTTAATTTTATTAATTGTAAGAACACTCAGTCTGGACACTTTGAAGAGATAAAAAAAATTGGAAGGAACAATGGGACCGTGTACCGGAAATCATTTCATTAAATAGGTTTTTTTTACTGGGAGAGCAGGAGCCGAACGTACGTACGTTCCGTCGTCCGTATTTGTTCCTTTTGCCTTCAATTTCATTCTGAAACACAAAAGAAGGTAGGGGACAGATTTTTGGTTACTACGGAGATCCATGCCATGTCATGACTTTAAAATGAATTAAAAAAAAGAAGAGACAGCCAACGAACCAACCAACCTTTTCTGAGTCAAAAATGAATGAAAACCTATTTTCTTTAGACAATGAAGGAAAAAATTGGGAAAGAGATGAGAAGAAGACAAGAAACGGAAGGAGAGAAAGAATTGAGAATGGGTTTCAATTTAAAAACATAAAAGAAAAAGAGGTCAGAAATTATTATTATTATTACACTCCTATGTATAACATAACGGAGATGAAATGTTTTTTTAAACAAAGTAATTCAAAGGAAATTTTTTTAAACTCAGAGTGAAAATGACTTCAATTGAACTTCTGGTGTACATCATTCGGGTGGTTAAACGGAATTGCACCTGCTCAAGTGCACGAATATTTTATGTACGGATGTAACAAAATAATAGTGATATCAACAATTTCCAAGAAATTTTGCCAACTTGGAATTTGCCAACTTCACCTAACTTGGGAAATTTTTGCCAACTTCGTTTTTCCAATTCTAACCGCACACAATTCGAAGAATGTAGTTTAAGGGGGTAACTTATTTGAATATTTTTCAGTGAAAACCACGAAATCTGATTCAAGAGGTCGTGAAAGAAAAAATTTGAAATATTAAAATTTCTCAAAATTGGGACAACTATGAAACCCTTAGTACTTTGTTAAGCAGTGCTGCATAGAGTTGACTATATTTTGCAAATTTTGTATATTTTATGGAATATCTGAATTGTTGCAATTGAATCTCTCAACAAAGTGTAAGGTACAAAAACTCTGACTGAAACCAGATTTCCAGATGGATTGGACGTCACTTTCACTTACCACATCAGATTATGGGTCCGAATTGCGTAATATGGAATTACGAAAATAATCATGTTTTTTTTTTTTTAAATTTTGTCCGGGCAAATGAAATACATACAATAAATACCTATATTGTAGATAATGTGTATTATATTTACCAGTAATTAATGTTTAGTAATTTCAGGTGTAAAATGTCCAGATTAATAAATTTATTAAAACCGACGGTAGCCATTGTCTGATCTGACATGTTGATGTTTACCTTTTGAAATTGAAGGAAGAGAAGAGTTGAAAATGATGATTTTACGGAGTAATAAAAACTATGTAATATTATTACTTTACACAGCTCGCGGTTCCTCAACTCGTGAAATTCTCATCTCTTTCGGTCCAAAACATTTCTATACGCCTTCGAACCATTCATTATAATGCATATCAAACACACCTTCTGGCTCTTACCAGATTACTTGCACACAGGGCGGTTCATAAGCAAATATTTGTCTTCTGCAGTTAGGTCTTAGTTTTTTTATTTATATATTTATATTTTATTTATAGGAACAAACTAGAAGAATCTTAGAAATCTGAGCCAAAAATATTTTGTGACGTCATGAATGCGCCACGGATTCGCATGACCTCAGAAAGTATGTTTGGCCGGTGTGTTTCTAGTGGCCGAACGGCTAGACTTTTCGGACATTCACGAAAATTGGTCAGGAGGTCATGAACCACAACATACCAAAAAGTAAATCCAAACGGCGGCAGAATTCTCATGTCTGTCATATTCTATGGTGAATAAATAAATAGCTCCAACATTAGCACATATGGATACAGCACGCTCGGAAATGCCAGGTGAAAAAAATGTTATGAACCGACCTGCTCACAGAAAACCTACAAATCTGTCTAACCGTCGGTGGCTCAAAAAAAAAGTGTTTAAAAGAACGTCAAATCTGGAGATGTAATTTTTACAGGTAAGTAAATAATCGAACTACACAGACCTTGTGTGTTTGTTGAAGACCAGAAGGAGGAAGAAGCGGAACTAAATGAGGGAAGTGTGTGTGTTCATAATAATTTTAATGACGATGGATTCTGTTCTGTGTGAGAATTGTTGAACCAAGATAATAGAGTAGAAAAAAAAGTAATCAAAGGAAAAACTGTGTAAATTTTTTTTTCAAAAAAATTGATGGACTCGGTGGATGGGTCTGTTTTTGTTTTACGTTCACTCCACCGGCGATCCCGGCAGCCAAAGGTAATTAGTCTGAACCATCCCTCATCGCTACTGTGCACTAATTAATTATCTCGTTCCGCTCTGCTCCTACGTTAAGCTTTTAGACCGAACTGAACGAACAAACCAATTGGTTTTGTCTTTCTTTGGATCAACATTATTTACTCATGTGGGAACATCATCTTGGCGCATTATTTAAAAAAAAAAAAAAAAAAAAATTACAAGCGATAGTGTTAATTTGGACCGATGTCCGGGTCAAAATCTGGTATAAAATCTTGGTTTTATTGAAAATGTTGAATTGACGTCCAACCTTTTCATTTTGTACTCAAATCCTTTACGATCACTTGGTTTTGTTAATATTTGATTGCTGTAATATAATTTTGCAGACGGATACCTTAATATCAAGTTTTCCTGCCGACTTTGTAGGATATAAGAGATTTACAACACAAAACTATCATTTAATTTCAAAATGCACTTATTTCACAGAGCCTCGTTTGTATTTTTGAGTTAATTCCACAAGAATGAACAAACAAATGCATAGACGTTTGTGGCATTTTTACTACGATTACGCTTGAGGTGCAGTTGCAAACAACAATTTAATGCTGACTCATTGAACCTTATTTATTCCGCTTCATTTTTCACCTGAAACAATGTGTAATTGAAATGCAGCGTGAAAAATGGCGGCCGCCACGCTGTACATCCGTTTTGTATCTGTGTCACACTGACCTAAAGTGTCTGTTGAGACGCACTTTTGTCAAAATTGTAACTACTTCCAGCAATAACGAGAAATATGTTTCTTGAGGTCACGCTGGTCAGAGATTAAGTACGTATTACGTTATTGAACAACAGGAACCTTTATTTCGCACAACTTGTAAATTTTGCTGGAGTGAGAGGGGTAGGTATGCAAACAGGTAACATGTTTACCACAGCCACAGGTTCGTGTGTTTCATACTTAATATTTTTCAAAAAATGTCGAGATACTAAAATTTTAAGAAACGTGCAAAATTTCTACCTGTTTTTGTACAATGAATCTAAAATCACGACCCTCTTCCTACGCTCAAATTCATACATTAGATTATTGCAGTTGCTTTAGACCATCTATTCTATTCCATGTATTAATTTGATTTTATTGAGAATATCTAATTGACGTCCAACAATAAACTTTCTACTCAAATAATTTAGCTTTGCATTTTTTATTCGAACTCTCTAAATAAATAATTTTGCGGTACATAGGATAATGTCAACCAAACCCAGAAATATTATCGAATTTCAAAATGCATCAGTTTGATACAAACTATAATTTTTTCAATACACAATAACACACGGACGAATGACAAATATGAACAAAATCGCAGGCGTCAGATTTTAATTTGAATGGCAAAAACAGTAAAGAACCAAATAATAGTAATATTAAATTCTACACGCAACGTAGAACCTCTCTTCTCACAATTTTGATCATAAGGTGTAACGTAAAAATCCGTAATGTAAGTTCAAATGTGAGCAATTATTGTGGCCCACCCTTTGCGGGAATAAATCTAAGGGAGACACGTCAATTACTCAAAAGACTGTTGATGAACGCCCACTACTTTGTGTACAAAGCCAAAACGGAAAATATAAAAAATGTCGGGTTAAGAAAAAGGAAATTGAAGACCGGGCTCAGATTTGTAAAAGGAAACCTTTGATCTTGAACAGGATTTTCTGTCTCTTCACTTTTTGAATGAACGTCTGAATGCATAAGAGGGGACTCATTTACATAATTAGATAATTCAACTTAACAAGTACTAGATAAACTTTCTTAGTCGGCATGCACTGGTAACGTGTGCGCTATTGCTTTGCTTTAATTATTCTAACGAGACTCCACCCATTCATTCCAGGGCTTTCTCGCAGTTTAGTTTTTGGGGGGTGCTTTAACATTCGACGTAAGATTTTAAAAATAAAAATAGTAGTGTAAAAAATAATTGTTCGTCAGAGATATTAACTTTTTACGATTATCGATGATCTCCAGGTAAGGGGGTTATGAACCACAAATTTCTGCATGTAACCAATGAATTTCGGTTTCTCCCTTGGCATGAAATCATCTTAAAAGATCACGCTCTGTCGGAACTTTTCAATTGTCAAATTTTTTGCAAGACAACTCATTACTCACATATGTTTATTCTTCGCAGACTCCCTCACTTGTCACACTCACTCCATTATTCTATTCCTCCTTGGATTCTAAACATTCCGATTTAATTACACGCTGCTCTGACTCCGCTTCCCGCTCTAATTACACAGCTAATGAATTCAGGAACAACCTCATCCATTTCTATTATCCATGATTATATCATCACCCACCAGACCTTACATTTAAATTCAAGTCCAACCGACTTTCCACACTTCCGAGTTGGACAAATGACCACATGAAATTTTGACCCAAATCGATTATCATAAATTCACACATTCATTAATTGAATTGTTATTCCGCCTAAATTGTAGGGAAACCATCACCACGAAGTCGTCCAGCCCAGCTGTCCTGTCAAGCACTGCACAAGTGCGGGTAAAGCCACACAACACAACCGATTAGCTGACAAAATCCCGGTTCAAAAACTTAAAATAATGTGAAAACCAAATAATCTTAACATTTTTGAAGAAGCGACAATCCAAATTTTCAGAAATGTCAAAATCTTCTACTTAATTTAGAAAAAGAATTGAGATCGAAAAAACGCTCGGTCTCGCCACGGAGTCCTCTTCGGCGCAATTTCCGAGCAAGCGTCCACGGCGTATATTTGACCTAACCTAACAATCCGGGATATTATGGTTCGAATCTTACTACATTCGGTGCATCTAAAGTTTACATTGGTCGGAATATACAAAATTGTGGCGTGTCGTTTGTGTTTACAATTCGTTACTGACGACGCTGTGTCAATCTGCGCAGGAACGCGTACCTTCCGAATTTGCTACACTGGTAATAGTGATAATAGTGAAATGTGTCGCTGGCGTCGTCGTTGGTGCATTCAAGTAGATTCCGGAGTTTCGATCCATTTCTAAATAAGAAAAATTGGTTGGAAGCCGGTATTTATTTATTTACTTAAAAACAAACTATAGGTTTGGCGATATTAGGGGCCAGGTTAAAGACTATGCACAATCTTCTCATATAGGGAGCAGTTGTAAATGCATGATATTATTAAATTACTTGGAGATAATTTTTTTGCTGGGTATTTCTATTACCAGGAACAGTCCAGTTCTCCGATTATCATACCAGTTAGTATGCCGTCTTAATGAGTACCATACTATTTATTAGTAAGAACAATTTCTTAATGTTGGACATTTCAGGCTAAAAAAAGCCATGAATTATTAGTTCTCATATTAAATTGGATGTATTTTCCAATTTAATCAGGGTTCCAGGTCTAAGCAAAAATTACTATTATTGGTAACATTTGATACGATGCATTCATGAAAATATTAAAACGATACAATTCACGCAAGTGCCTGCCTTTCTTTAGACAAGGAATGAATGTCAGGTCATTCTGCGGTAGTGTAAAAGTATTAATATTCGAGTGTATCTGATTTCCCCTATTTTAACCATTGTGCATTATGACTCCGCGATTTGTAACTTGAATGCATCTTCGAATGCAAACTTAAATAATATTCTTTTAGGTTGACGCCGTCATTTATATTTATATCTTAATTAAAAGTAAAAATGTTATATTTAGTTGTGTGATCAAAGTCGAAATTATTTTAATCAATAAAGAAAGAAGCCAATTATTTATATGTCCCAAACATAATTAGCTCAAAACCGATATTTATTTATACCTATAATTCAATTCAAAGTAAAAATAACAACTAGTTACAAGAACCATTCCGAATTTATTTTAATGAAAAATTTATTAAAATTTTTAGGTTCTGTAAAAAATTCAACGTGTTCAAGGCGGGCTACTTTCTCAAATGTGGTCGTCTGACTAAGGCGGTCACGTAAACATAATTGCATCACTCTAACAATGTTAATTTCACTTAAAAGTCTTCCAATCTAGAAAGGCCCTGTTAAAAATTATTTTTTTCTGCTTAATTTTGGAATTGCCCGATTGCATAGATCAATCAACTCGTCCAATATTTCTTTAAATGCGAATACATACCATCCATTTTGTAATTAACTAATTCTTATTTTTTCAAAGTGACGAAGTTTAAATAAATAAATAACGGCTTCGGACTTATTTATTTTTTTACTAAAATTAATTTATTGTTTTTTATTAAAAAAAACTGTTGATTTTAATTTTCCTACGCAAATATTACATCGCATTCTTAGAATAAATGGATTAAGAGGTAGCGTTAAGATTTCTAAGCCTAATTCAACACATTCGCATAAGACCGACCAATGTAATAGCATATGACAGGTTACAAACCCGGACTGCTTTTACACCGGTAAAGCCGTGCAGTGGAAAGAGCCGGAAAACGATATAATGTAGCTTTAATTTGAGCCTTGGCTTCTATTCGACATCAAACTTCTAATCGAACATTGTCGGTGGAATGGATTTTCATTCTTAAATCTTCCGTGGATTGAGCATTGGATTGGGGTTTTATTAATTATACGATATGCCGTGATATACATTCAAGTAAGTATCGTCAATTTCAAAGTGACTGCTGTAAACTAGTTGGTTGCTGCTCCTGGACGAATTAAATCGCGTTCAATTACTTTATTAAAATAACTAACCGCTAAAACGCTTCATAAAGGTGGTTTCAAGATTTGGTTAGCAAGAACTATACATCTGATTTAAATGAAACGTGAAAATTTTTAAAGCCATTTCTTATTTATTTAATTAAACCAATAGCAATAAATAAAATATTAGATAATTCCTAACAATACCCAGCCAATTCAGACAAATCTAAATGAAATGTCTAAGCGATAAAGCGAGCCTTCCACAATATAAAGTGTGCACTTAAGTTGAGAAATTAAAAAAGAATAAAAACTGTCTGTGTTTTTCTGCTTTAAATATCATTGTATTTTTTATACGGCTAGTGCATGGGGAACTGCCAGTGCTGTGAATACCAGTAAACCAATTGAAATTTTTTTAAAATGTGCAGCACGACTGGTGCTTAATAGAAGACAACATTATTCCATATCTGACATTTTTAATGATAGACTTTGCCGATTACAAATCACTATACTCGCTCCATATTTTTTAAAATGCGAATACATATCATCCGTTTTGTAAAACTAATATTTATTTTTTCAGAATGACGAACATTAAATAAATAAATATCAGCACCGGACTAATTTTTTACAAAAAATCATTTATTCAATTTTATTGAAAGAAACTCTTGATTTTAATTTTCCGATGCAAATATGTCATCATATTCTTAGAATAAATGTATTAACTGGTATCGTTAATGTTTCTAAGCCATATTCAGTACAATTGTGTAGAACTGATCAATGCATGGATGACTGATTAGAAACCCGGCATGGTATTTACGCCGGTAAAAGATAGAGCCGAGGAACAATGTAGCTTCAATTTGAGCCTTGGCTTCAATTCGACACCAGCCTTCTCAACGAGCATTGACTGTGGAATGGATTTTCATTCTTAGATCTTCTACACATTTATCATGATATGCATAAAGTAGTCAATCTGTTTGTAGGAGTCTTGTGGTAAGTGCAATTGAACTGGTTAGGCTTAGTTTTTCAAGTATTGTTGCTCGTGGACAAATTACGGTTTTAAATAGGCATCTGATTTAAATGAAACATGAAAATCTTTAAAGCCGTTTCTTATTTATTTAATTAAACCAATATTAAGTAATGAATAAAATATTAGATGATTCCCAGTAATACCCAAAAAATTAGAGAAATCTAAGGGAAATAAGAAACGGCTTCGAAGATCGTTGTCCTTCATTTAAATCATACGTTTAAAGTCTGTTCCCGAACTTCTCAGACCACATTACAAATTATCATATTAATGAACTACAAATTAAAATAATACGTTAAAACGCTTGACTAAGGGCGATTTCAAGATTTGGTTAGCAATAATTAAACATATGATTAAACAAAACATGAAAATCTTTAAAGCCGTTTATTATTTATTTAATTAAACCAATAGCAATAAATAAAATATTAGATAATTTCTAATAATACCCAGCCAATTTAGAAAAATCTAAATGAAACGCCTAAGTGATAGAGCGGGTCTTCCTCAACATAAAATCGGCACTTAACTTGATAATTTAAGAAGACTAAAAACTTTCTCCATTTTTCCGCTATAAATATCATTGTATACGCAAACTTTTGTGAAGTGGAAATGTCATTCGTGTAATTGTTTCTTCGGTGGGAATAAAGCGAGGAATCTATTCAACCTGAGGAATTATCTCATATTTGGACTCTCAGCATTTATTTAAATGAACCACATGCTTCAAATAATTACGTTCACTGATTGGCATTCGACGTACTACATGTTCAAACGCCTATTTATTTTTCTTACGAATATGGCATTTTATACGGCGTTGGGAGAGCATTCCTCTTTAAGATTATGGAGAAGCTCGTTGAAGCAGAGGTCCGTACCATGTCTGCCGGAGGGATACTCCCGTAACCTCCATTAACCATGTCTTGTATTTTTTTTTAGTAACTGTCTTAACAGAGACTCTCTCTGCATTAGAAATCCCCTTTATGCGAACAGTGGTTTCGGCGTCCCTCGGTTATTAATATACCCCACGCTAGATTTCTTCTAAATAAAAATTGTGTATTAGTTTGCTTTTCAGTTCGACAAAATATAATTATTAATTGCTATATTGTACTAAAAGTAAAACTAGCATAGTGTATTTATATCTCAATTTAAAATAATAATGTAATATTTAGTTGCGTGGTAGAAGTCGAAATTATTTTAATCAATTAAGAACGAAGCCAATTACTTGTATGTCCCAAAAATTGGCTCAAAGCCGATATTTATTTATAAAATTAAATTCATAATAAAAAAAAACAAATTGTTTTGTGTGATCAAATTCGAATCTTATTTTAATAAGAGTCGTTAGCTTCTTTTTTATACCCGAAACTAACCCAAAGTCGATATTTATTTATATTGTAATTGAATTCATAATAAACTTGTAATAATTAGTAGTATGTCCAATCATAATTTATTTCAATAAAACATCCAACGTACTCAAGACGGGCTACTTTCACAAATGTAGTTGTCTAACTCAGGTTGTAGTTGTAATCACTCTAACAGTTTAATTTGTTCTCCGTTAAAAGTCTTCCCATTAAGGCCCGGTTACAAATTATTTACTTAATACTAATAATTGTTATCTATAATAATTGTAGTCTAATACTGTCATAATCTAAAATAATTGTCTAATAATTGTCCGATTGTATGCGTAGATCCATGTACTTATTCCATTTTTTTTTGGACATATACCACCCCTTCTGCAACTTGTAACTAATTCTTATTTTTTCAAAATGTTTAACATTAAATAAATAAATATCGACTTCGGACTTATTTGATTTTATGCCAAAATTAATTTATTATTTTTATTGAAAAAAATATTGATTTTAATTCTCCGACGCAAATATTACATCGTATTCTTTGAAGAAATGCATTAAGAGGTAGCGGTAAGATTTCTAAGCCTTATTCAACACATCTGCATAAGACCGATCAATGCAACGGCATATGACATATTACAAACTCGGACTGTTTTTTACATCGGTAAAACCGTGCAGTGGAAAGATCCAGAAAACGATGCAGCTTCAATTTGAGCCTCGGCTTCCATTCGACACCAGGCTTCTAATCCAGCATTGACGGTGGAATAGATTTTCATTCATTTCTGCAGATTGTGTATTTGATTGAGGTTTTAATATTTGTAAGATATATGTATCATGGTATGGATTAATGTACCAAATTTAATTTGAAGAGCTTCGTGCTTAGTGTAATTTACCTTATAGTTTATTTCATAGGTGAAGAATTCAATGTTGAACTGGTTGGGATTAGTTATTGTAGTAAGTGTCGTCAATTTTTTAACAATGGACGAATTAAATAGGGTTTAACCCTGTAATAAAATAATCATGCTGAAACTATTCGTCAATGTTGGTTCATGATTTGGTTAGTAAGAACTATAATCAGGAGCATTCTTAAATAAAAAAATTAGTTGGAAGCCGACATTTATTTATTTATTTAAATCTCTATGAATAAATAAATTATAGGTTTGGCGATATGCGGTGCGATATTAAAGACTATGCACAATCGTCTCATTAGGAGCAGTTGCAAATGATGTTATTAAATACTAGGAGAAAAATTATGTTGGCAGGGTTTTATATGTTGCTACTGTCCAGTTCTCCAATTTTAAATATACAAAACTATACTTATTTACCAAACGAACAACTAACAAGACGGATTGAAATCGCCTACTCTCAAAAATACAATACTCCTGCCCACGGTGTGCTCTAAGCATTATGTCGGTAGAAAATTTACTGAGTTAATATACCGTTTGAATGAGCAAAATTAGTATGGACGAATTCTTAATAATGGATACGTATAAGTAAAAAAAGACATGAACATTTGCACTCATATTAAATTAGTCACATTTTCAAAAATTAATCAGGCTTCCAAGTGTAACCAAATAATACCACTAGTGATAGTTGATATTATACAATTAATGAAAATGTATGTCTTTCTTTAGAGAAGGATTGGATGTCAAGTCATTTTGCAGTAGTTTGAAAGTACTAATAATTGAGTTTATTAATTTGGTCTCTTTCAATTATTGTGCATAGTGAATCTCCGTTCTGTGACTAGAATGCATGTCAGAATGAAAACTTAAATAATGATCTTTTATCTTGACACAGTCATTTATATTTATGTTTAAATTCGAAATAGAAATGTAAAATTCAGTTATATTCGAAGGCGAATTATTTTAATAAAGAAAGAAGCCAGAATCCTTAGACCTCAGCCTTAATTAGCTTGACGCCGATATTTATTTATGAAATTCAATTCACAATAAAAATAACAATTAGATGTGTCAGCAGATCCGAATTTATTTTAATAAAAATAATGTAATGTATCGTCTGTAAGAATCCAACGTGTTCAAGGTGGGCTACTTTCACAAATGTGGTCGTCTAACTAAGGTGGTCACGTAAACATGATTCATTCACTCCAACAGATTTCATTTCTCTTAAAAGTCTCCCAATCTGGAAAGGCCTTATTGAAAATTATTTATTTCTCCCATAATTTTGGAAATTGCCCGATTGTATGCAAAGATCAATCTACTCGTTCCATAATTTTTTAAATGCGAACACATACCACCATTCTGTAACTAACTAATTCTTATTTTTTCAACGTGACAAAGATTAAATAAATATTTTATCGGCTTCGGACTTATTTATTTCTTTACTGGAATTTTTTTTTATTGATAAAACTGTTGAATTTAAATTTCCTACACAAATATTTCATCGTATTCTTAGAAAAATGCATTAGCCGGTATCGTTAAGACATCCAAGCCTTATTCAACACATCTGCATAAGACTGACCAATAATGCAATAGCATATGACATATTACAAACCCGGACTGCTTTTTACATCGGCAAAATCGTGCAGTGGAAAAAACCGGAAAGCGATATAAGCTTCAATTTAAACCTTGGCTTCCATTCGACACCAGGCTTCTGATCGAGCATTCACGGTGGAATAGATTTTGATTCTTAAATTTTCTGCAGATTGAGTATTTGATTGGGGTTTTATTAGTTATACGATATATCATGATATACATTCAAGTAAGTATCGTCAATTTCTAAGTGAAACTGCTGTAAACTAGTTGCTTGCTGCTCCTGGAAGAATTAAATCGCGTTGAATTACTTTATTAAAATAACTACAGCTAAAACGCTTCATAAAGGTGGATTCAAGACTTGATTAGCGGAGAACTAAACATATGATTTAAATGAAACCTGAAAATCTTTAAAGCCGTTATTTATTTATTTAATTAAACCAATAGCAATAAATAAAATATTAGATGGTTCACAATAATACCTATGCAATTTAGATAAATGTAAATCAAACGTCTAAACAAAAAAACACGTCTTGTTCAACATCTACTGATGGATTTTGAGTGCCTGGATATATGTAACCTCTGAAACAGAATAACTGCGAATAAGAAACAAAATTGAGGGTTTTAAGCTCATTTAGAATTTGGATTGGTTCTGCTACCTATGATTGGACAAACTAATATTATATTTATTATTATGGGTTTATTAAATCAAGAAACATCGGCGTTAAAACCGATTTTCCTTCATTCAAATCAGACACTTGGAATTCGATAGTACAGTCTCAGTTAGTAATTGACATTTGTCGTAAGTTACGACAAATGTTACCAAACGAATTCCCCGAAAGAATTGTGCATCCGTTGACCCTGCGTTACGACTCGTAACGCAGGGTCAACGGATGCACAATTCTTTCGGGGAATTCGTTTGGTCTCCATTTGTCCTCAGGAAGATACCCCTAATAGTGGGGTGAAATTCAAGCGCATGAATCCCACTTTAAAATAGGCAACATAAATTGTCTGCTTCACAAATTAAACTCTCAACACAGAGCAGTGGAGTAATAAAGTGCTGCTGCTTCTACTACTTGTCGCAACGAACCAGCTAAGGGTAGGAATAATTCTATGAAGTGGTTGATTCAATTTTTTGGGATATATTTTGCAGGTTCGAGTATGTTTGAATAGGAACGTCAACACTGATAGTTTATCCTCCGGTAACTCCGGTTATTCGTAAGTCCGAGATTCCTGCCTACTTGAATTGAAATTTATAATCTGGGATCATCCTGTTGTATATTATAAGACCACACAGATTCCGACGAATTATATCCTAGTCGCGAGCTCTTCCAGACAATCCTTCATACTTTCTTTTTGTTAGAATGCTGAAATCAAATCCTTCTTCATATTTACGATTTAATTTCCGTAACTTTTTAATAATGCCGACAATTTCTTACACGGAGGGTCCGATTCCCTCAAACTGACAATAACTCATGGTCCATACAAAGGGTTCTTGCCCTTGCCCTCTTGATTTTTTCCCAACTATATATACTAGGAATGCCTTCCGTAGGCCAAACGGGGAGCAGCTCGGTCACTAATGAAATACGGGTGCGCTTGACTTTGCCGATTACAAATCACCATACTCGCTTCATAATTTTTTAAATACGAATACATATCATCCCTTCTGCAAAAATAATTTTTATTTTTTCAAAATGACGAGAATTATTGAAAAAAATCATGATTTTAATTTCCCTACAAAATATGTCATCGTATTCTTAGACTAAATGCATTAACTGGTAGCGTTAAGATTTCTAAGCCATATGTTCAACACATCTGCGTAAAAGTGACCAATACAGTAGCATAATTGACCGATTCAAAATCCCGACTCTTATTTACACCGGTAAGACCGACTGGTAGTAGATAGAGCCGGAGAAAGAGTCTTGGCTTCAATTCGACACAAGGCTTCCAATCCAGTACTTACAGTGGAGTGGCTTCTCATTCTTAAATCTTCTGCAGATTTAGTATAGAATGGGGGTTTTACTGTTTCTACCATATATCGTGGTATGGATTAAAGTAACCAATCTATTTAAGAGTCTTGTGCTTAGTGTAATTGTCATTATATGTAGTTCATTTCATTACTGAAGAATTTAATATTTGAACTGGCTAATATTAGTTATTCAAGTAAGTATTGTCAATTCTTAAAGTGAAACTTACTGTAAACTTGGTACTTGTTGCTCATGGACGTATTAAATCGGGTTTAATTCTTTAATTAAAATTACCTGCTACGACGCATGATTAAAGTGGTTTCAATTTCAAGATGAGACAGCAAGAGCTAAACATATGATTTAAATGAAACATGAAAATCTTTAAAGCCGTTTTTTATTTATTTAATTAAACCAATGACAATAAATAAAATATTAGATAATTCCTAACAATACCCAGCCAATTTAGACAAATGTAAATGAAATGTCTAAGGGATAAAGCGGGTCTTCCTCAACATACGTAGAATATAGGCACTAAAGTTGAAATATTAAAAAAGAATAAAAACTATATGTGTTTTTCTCCTTTAAATATCATTGCACGCAAACTTTGTGAAGTTGAAATGCCATGTGTGTAATTGTTTCTTCGGTGGGAATAAAGCGAGAAATGTATTTGATCAAAGTAATTTTCTCATATTTTGGCACCCTGTATATATTTATATTATATAAATACCGGTATGCAGAAACCGGTGTTAGATATCAGAAGCTCGTTAAAGCAGATGAACGGTGAACGTACCATGTGTGCAGGAAGGATATTGCATTTTGTTATAGCAAATTAACTCTCCTTGCAGCGGCTCTCTCTCTATTAGAAACCTCTTTTATCCGGTCTTCGGTGTCCTGCAGTAATTACTATACCCTACGCTAGATTTCTTCTGAATGAAAATTTTGAATAGTTCACTTTATCTTCTGTAGAGAATCCAATGTGTTCAAGTCAGGCACCTTTCACAAATGTAAATGTGGTCGTCTAACTCAGGTGGGGGTAAAGATGAATCGTTGTAATTACTTTAAAAGTTTAATTAGTTTTCACCTAATGCTCTTCCAATCTAGGCCCAGTTAAAATTATTTATTTCTCCCGTAATTTTCAAAATTGGCCGATTGTATGCATAGAATGATGTAACCCGTTCCATACTTTTACATATCATCCATTCTGCAAAACTAATTTTTATTTTTTCAAAATGGCGAAGATTAAATAAATAAATATCGACTTCGGACTTACATAATTTTTTACCAAAATTAAATTTATTCGGTTTTTATTAAAAAACTCTTGATTTTGATTTTCCGACTCACCGTTATTTACACCGGTAAAACCGAGCAGCGGAAAGAGCCGGGTCTTGTAGTTTGTGCAATTGATATTATAGTTTATTTCATTGCTGAAGAATTTAATGTTTGAACTGGTTAGAATGAGTTTCTCTAGTGAGTATCGTCAATTTCTGAAGTGAAACTACTGTAAACTTAATGCTTGCTTTCCATGGTCGAATTAAATTGGGTTCAATTATTTAATTAAGATAAGTGCTAAAACGCTTCCTAAAGGTGGTTTCAAGATTAGACAGCAAGAACGAAACTTCTGATTTAAATAAAACATGAAAAATTTTAAAGCCGTTATTTATTTATTTAATTCAACCAATAGCAATAAATAAAATATTAGATAATTCCTAACAATACCCAACCAATACAGACAAATCTAAATCAAACGTCCAAACGAAAAAAACGTTTTCTTCGACATAAAGGAATGCATTTTGAGTAATTAGATATGTAAACCCTTAATTTTCGAAATTGGCCGATTGTATACATATATCAACCTACTCGTTCCATAATTTTTTAAATGCGAATACACACCATCCATTTTGCAACTAACTAATTCTTATTTTTTCAAAGTGACGAAGATTAAATAAATAAATATCGACTTCGGACTTATCTAATTTTTTTACCAAAATTAATTTATTGTTTTTATTAAAAAAAACTCTCCAACGCAAATACTACATCGTAATCTTAGAAAATATGCGTTAATATTTCTAATATTCAACACTGCATATTACCAACCAATTATTCTGCATAAGACCGACCAATACAATATCAAATGACAGATTACAAATCCGGACGGTTTATTACACCGGTAAAACCGCGCAGTGGAAAGCCGGAAAATGATATAGATTCAAGTTGAACCTTGGTCTCCACTCGACACCAGGCTTCTAACCGAGCATTAGGGTTTTATTAATTATAGGATATATCATGATATACATTCAATTAAGTATCGCCAATTTCTAAAGTGAAACTACTGTAACCTGCGTCCTTGCTGCTCATGGACGTATTAAGTCGGGTTTAAATATTTTATTGATAAAGCTAAAATGCTTCATAAAGGTTGATTCAATATTTGGTTCGCAAAAACTAAACATCGGATTAAATGAAACATAAAAAACTTTGGCTTCAATTTAACACCAGCCTTTTCATCGAGCATTGACTGTGGAATGTATTTTCATTCTTAAATCTTCTACACATTTATCATGATATGCATAAAGTAGTCAATCTATTTGTAGGAGTCTTGTGGTAAGCGCAAATTGAACTGGTTAGGCTTAGTTTTTCAAGCATTGCTGCTCGTGGACGAATTATGGTTTTAAATAAGCATCTGATTTAAACGAAACATGAAAACCTTTAAAGTCGTTATATACTTATAATTAAACCAATAGCAATAAATAAAATATCAGATGATCCCCAGTAATACCAATCCAATTTAGAGAAATCTAAGCTAAATGAACGGCTTTTAAGATGTTTGTCCTTCATTAAAACCACACTTAAAGTTTGTTCCCCAACTCTTCAGACCACATTACAAATTATCATATTAATGAACTACAGCATCAAATAATATGTTAAAACGCATGATCAAGGGCGATTTCAAGATTTGGTTAGCAAGAACTAAACATATGATAAAACAAAACATGAAAATCTTTAAAGCCGTTTCTTCTTTATTTAATTCAACCAATAGCAATAAATAAAATATTAGACAATTCCTAATAATACCCAAGCAATTTAGACAAATCTAAATCAAACGTCCTAACGAAAAAAAAAACATTTTCTTCAACAAAAAGGGATGCATTTTGAGGCATTGGATATGTATACCCTTGAACCGAATAACTGCGAAAGAAGTAGCAAAATCGATGGTGAGATTATTTGCAACTTATTTATTAAGAGTTATTTAAATTGATTCTGATATGATTGGACGAACTAGTATCCTAATTATTATTATGGGCTTATTAAATCAATAAATATCGACGTTAAATCTGATTTTCCTTCATTCAAATCACACACTTGGTATTCAATAATATGTCAATAATTCACATTCGCCGTAAGGCTGAGTCAACAGATGCATATTTTCTTCGGGGAATTGGTTGGGTCTCCATTCGTCCTCAGGAAGGTACCCCTAATAATGGGGTGAAACTCAAGCGCATGAATCCCATGAAACCGTCTAGCATTTAAACACCGGCAGTAAAAATTGCTGGTTAAACAAATTTAAGAAATCTACAAGTGTCAAATTCTTCAAAATATGACCATTTTTTAATAAACCAAACAAACTACAACGTTTCTCATGGTTCTTGTATTTAATGAAGTATTAAGTAGTTATTACATTTTATTTCTAACCCGTCTATCTTTTTCTTAAAAATCCTACTTTGAACATCGATTTTTTCAAACTGGCGTCTAACAAACAGATATACATTTAACGTAAACTGCCAAAGAAATTTCCCTTGTGTACATAAACGTATAAATCAGTGTTTCTCGTATTTATACATGTATGCAGGCAGGCCAATATAATATTTCGCTATTATAGGGATAAGAAAATGAAAGTTCATTTTTAGCTCTATTTTTAGCCATGTTTTGACGCCAATAGATGAGTTTTCCGTCCGGTGTGAATTCGATCACGTGGACTTATGTGTGGTCGTTGTCCCAAAGACGTTTTCCCGACCATCACTGCACTTTTTTCATGCTCTACTTTCGGACACTTCTGAAGTCCAAGTATTAAGCAAACTCGTCAAAAACAAAAAAATTAAGGCCTCAAAATCAGTTAACTACATCATATTTAGTCTCATATAGAAGTGCATGGCACACACTTAAGGACTTCAGTATTGTGTTACTATCATTGACCATGCCCCGTCAGATGACACAAACTACCTCTGATTCATACCCCAGCCTGGGTTTGAACCCAGAGTACCTAGAGTATGAATAGTGCACTCGGCCACCTCACCACGGCGGGGATGTTCACTATGTGATTGATTTGCGGCCTAATCCCTGGCGAGTCAAAAAAGAATTGAAATGTTTACAAGTCCTTAATTTGATAATTTTCGAATTTCTCTCCATCCAGTAAAGAGTCACAGAATTGAATTTACATTCTCATTGACACTGAAATCAAAACCACATTGTAATTCATATCGAACAGTCATTTTCAATTTTCTATTCGAACACAAACTGTCATTTGTTAATTTTTATGCATTTCCAACAGCAGAGCGATGCCAGTCTTTTTTATACGGTATATGGAAATTCTTCATAATATTCTCTTTTTCAGACTCAAATGTCATCCACAATTTCTTAATTGGTCCAGAAATCATTTTCATTTCTTATAAATCAAATTAATACCAAACCGTCGTTCGTGGTATTTTTAACGATATAGTTCCTCATTATTTGTGATTTTGAACTAGCAACGCCTTTCTCTCTGGAATACTATGCTAGTTTGACTTCTAATACATACAATAACCATTAATAATTATATTTTGTCGAACTGAAAAGCAAACTATTCGCAATTTTCATTTAGATGAAATCTAGCCAAGGGTATATTAATAACCACGGGACACCGAAACCATTGTTCGGATAAAGGGGATTTCTAATACAGAGAGAGTCATGGTAATGGAGGTTACGTGAGTATCCCTCCGGCAGACATGGTACGGGCATCTGCTTTAACGAGTTTTTCCCTGGTAATAAACAGGAATCCCCATCTTTGGCCGAACGCAATGCCAATATATTTATATGAAAAATAATTAGACGTTTGATTATGTACCACGTCGAATACCAATTTATGAACAAAGTTATTTGAAGCATTTGGTTCTTATAAATATATACAGGGTGTCCAAATATGAGACAATTCTTTAGGTCGACTAGAATTCCTTTCTTTGTTCCTATCATATTCCTTTTTTTTTCTTTTTTTAGTATTGCCACCGAAGAAACAATTACATGCATGGCATTTCTACTTTAGTTTGCGTACAATGATTTTTAAAGCAGAAAAATACAGAAAGTTTTTATTCCTTTTAATTTTTCAACTTAGGTGCCCATTTTTGTTGAGGAGGACGTGCTTTATCGCTTAGACATCTCATTTAGATTTGTCTAATTTGGTTGGGTATTGTTAGGAATTATCTAATATTTTATTCATTGCTTGCTATTGGTTTAATTAAATAAATAAGAAATGACTTTAAAGATTTTCAGGTTTCGTTTAAATCAGATGTTTAGTTCTTGCTAATCAAATCTTGAAATCACCCTTAGTCAAGCGTTTTAACAAATTATTTTAATCTGTAGTTCATTAATATGATAATTTGTAATGTGGTTTGAAGAGTTTGGAACAAACTTTAAATGTATGATTTAAATGAAGAACAAAGATCTTTGAAGCCGGATCTTATTTATACTTTAGATTTCTCTAAATTGGTTGAGTATTACAGGGAATCATCTAATATTTTATTTATTGGATTAATTAAATAAATATAAAACGGCTTTAAAGATTTTCATGGTTTATTTAAAGCAGATTTATTTCGTTCGCGAGCAGCAATATATGGAAAATTAATCACACCCAGTTCAAACACGAAATTATGTTCATCAGTGAAATAAAATATAATGTCAATTACACTAAGTCTAAGTTAGTAATATACTTAAATCACTTAAATAGATTGCGATTACTTTAATCCAAACCGTGATATATTAAAGAAACAATGAAACCCCCACTCAATGCTAAACCTGCAGAAGATTTTAGGATGAGATGCCACTACTGTAAATGCTGGACAAGAAACTTGGTGTCGAATTGAAGCCAAGACTCGAATTGATGCTATATCGTCCTACAGCTCTATCTACTAGTTAGTTTTACCGGTGTAAGTAAGAGTCCGGGTTTACTAATTAGCCATCCATGATCGTGCATTGGTCACTTTTATACCGATGTGTTGAATATGGATTAAAAATCTTAACAATACCAGTAATGCATTTATTCCAAGAATCCGATGAAATATTTGCGTCCACAAATTAAAATCATGAGTTTTTTTTTTAATTTTGGCAAAGAAATAAATAAGTCCGACGTCGATATTTATTTATTTAATGGTCGTCATTTTGAAAAAATAAAAATTAGTTTTGCAGAACGGATGATATCTATTTGCATTTAAGAAATCATGGAGCGAGTACGGAAATATGTAATCGGCAAAATCAAGGATCGTCGTATTTCTTTTGAGACCGAGCTGCTTTCCATTTGGCCTACGGAAGGTATTCCTAGTATATATATGGTTCGGAAAAAACACTCACAGGGAAAAGCACTTTGTATGGACTATGAGTTATTGGCAATTCGACGGAATTGCACCCTCCGCATAAGAAGTGGTCGGTATTAGTAAACAGTTTGAGAAATTAAATCCTGAAGAAATATTTGATTTCAGCATTCTGACAAAAAGAAAGGAAGAAGGATTGTCTGGAAAAGTCTGCTTTGACTGGGATACAATTCGTCGGAATCTTTGTGGTCTTATGAGAATACAACAGGATGATCCCGGATTATGAACTTCAATTCAAATAGGCAGGAACCTCAGCCTTATGGATAACCGGAAGATAAACTGTACGCTGTAAGTGTTGACGTTCCTATTCAAACATATGTGAACCTGCAAAATATATTCCAAAAAATTGAATCAACCACTTCATAGAATTATTCCTACCATTAGCTGGTTCGTTGCAACAAGTAGTAGAAGCAGCAGCACTTTATTACTCCAATGTGTTGAGAGTTTAATTCTTCGAGCAGACAATTTATGTTGCCTATTTTGAAATGGGATTCATGCGCTTGAGTTTCACCCCAGTATTATGGGTACCTTCTTGAGGACAAATGGAGACCCAACAAATTCACCGAAAGAAATGTGCATCCGTTGACTAAGGGTTAAGACGAATGTCAATTATTGAGACTGTGGTGTTGAATTTCAAGTGTCTGATTTGAATGTACAACAAACCGTTTTAACGCCGATATTTATTGATGTAATAAACCCATAATAGCAAATATAATATTAGCTTGTCTAATCGCAGGTAGTAGAGCCAATCCAAATTCTAAATAGATGAGTTTTAAACCCTTGATTTTGTTTCTTATTCGCAGTTATTCTGTTTCAGAGGTTACATATTATCCAGACACTCAAAATGCATCAGTAGATGTTGAACAAAACGTGTTTTTTCGTTTAGACGTTTAATTCAGATTTGTCTAAATTGGTTGGGTATTATTAGGAATCATCTAATATATTATTTATTGCTATTGGTTTAATTAAATAAATAATTAACGGCTTTAAAGATTTTCTTGTGTCATTTAAATCAGATGTTTAACTCTTGCTGTCTAATCTTGAAACAACCTTCAGGAAGCGTTTTAGCGGTTAGTTTTTCCTTTCTTTTATAATTACGACTTAGTTCGTTCATGAGCATAAAGCACGAAGGTTACGGTAGTAAATATCGTATATCGTGTAATTAATAAAACCCCACTCCAATGCTCAATCCGCAGAAGATTTAAGAATGAAAATCCATTCCACCGTCAATGATCGTCGAATGGAAGCCAAGGCTCAATTGAAGCTACATATGTATATCGTTTTCCGGCTCTGTCCACTGCTCGGTTTTAGTGGTGCAAAAACCAGTCCGGGTTTGAAATCTGTCATATGCTAAATTACATTGGTTAGTCTTATGCAGATGTGTTGAATAAGGCTTAGAAATCTTAACGATACTGGTTAATGCATTTATTCTAAGAATGCGATGTAATATTTGCGTCGGAGAATTAAAATCAAGATTTTTTTTCAATAAAAATATTAATTAATTTTGGGCAAATAATAAATAAGTCCGGCGCCGATATTTATTTATTTAATCTTTGTCATTTTGAAAAAATAAAAATTAGTTAGTTGCAAAATGGGTGGTATGTATTCGCATTTAAAAAAGTTATGGTAAGAGTATAATATTGATCTTTGCATACAATCGGCCAATTTCCATATTTAAGCAAAAAAAAATTATTTATGTATTTTTTGTTTAAAGTTGGATCCCTAATTAAATTTGAAAAATACGACTAATTTAATGAGTACGAATGTTCATGACTTTTTTTTTTACTTATACTACGTATCCATTATTAAGAATTCGTCCATACTAATTTTGCTCATTCAAACGGTATATTAACTCACAAGGAAGGTACACCAAGTGTTGGTCGAGTTGAGTGTCGACGGCTATGCTACTTTGAAGACCATCCAAAATAATGG